>SZWC01002150.1:17857-50738 GCA_023375785.1 Penium margaritaceum | reverse complement strand
GGTGAGTATGATCTGTCTGTTTCTCACTATTAATTGATGTGTGGCCATTGACACGATGACTGGCTAGCATGAGCCCACATTGGTTGCAACTCCAGTGCATCGTAGGCTACGAACCTGTAAAGCACACTTGCTGCCGCACGTCAGTACAGTTTGCTTGAATGGCCAAGACGTGTCTATAGCTGTAGGATGACCTGGGCGTGAAATGCTCGTGCATGTTGGTACTGCAGGAGGTCAGGTGGGAAGGGGCAAAAGATGTTCGTAGAAAGTGGGTTCATTGGGCGTGATTTACTGCCCTGTGTGCGGAGTTTACTGCCTTGTAGGCGGAGTTTTCTGCCTCGTGGGTGGAATTTTCTGCCTGGTGGGTGGGATTTTCTAGGCTTGACCCTACAGAGATGTGAAAGTTCCAGAACACTCTGATCCTCTGCCACCTGAGCCAATGGCAGGACCTCCTCCTCCGGAAGAGGCTCCCGTGCGTAGTCATGCGTCACACTCAAGATGCGGATGGCCGCACACTGGCTCCGAATGCCAGCAATGGAGACCCGCTGTGCGAAGCCGGCCACAGCCCGCTGAGCCCTTCGTTCGGGCCGCAGACAAGCAGTGACGCAAATTGTGCAAAATCTGGGCGGGATCTTCTGCCACGGGCAGGATGTTCAATCTGGACCATTTTGAAAACCAGCCCCCACGTGTGTCTGGCAGATCATGCTGCTTGAATTGCATTGCACTGTATCGCATTTCCATCGCCCTCTATCACATGCCCATTGCACTGTATCACATGCCGGTACTCTATCACATGTCTGTCGCAGCTTGAGGACGGGGGACTCAGGGATAAGCCTGGCAAACCGCGGGACTACTACCACACCTGCTACTGCCTCAGCGGCCTCTCTGCTGCCCAATACGCCACTGCACAACCCCTCCGATACCACCTCTCTTCTCTCTCCACCCCCTCCCGCCTTCATGGCAAGGAGGGTGGCATGTATACGTGTGCTACTGCACAAGCTCCTGAAGTAGCGCAAGCTGGAAGAGCGCAAGAGGTGGCAGAATTGGCTGAGGCATGTGAGTCGTTACTCACAGATGTGTGTGTGCTTGGTCCGCCGACCAATCAGCTTGCACGAACGGATCCCCTCTGCAATGTCGTGTTGCCGAGGTACAGTGAGGCACGGGCATACTTCAAGCGATGTGGTTGGCCATGCGATGCGACATGATGTGAAGAAACTGGTGGATCTCTGTGGTGGGAGATTGGTGGGGGGTTGGTGGGAGGTCAGTATGAAAACATTAGTGCTTGCTTCATTGGAGCCTTTTCTGTGGTGTCTCGTTTGTGGTGCATCCGGGTTGGTTGAATGATGACTGGACAAATGAAATCGAGCTAGCATCCATTGTTGATCCCTACTTTTTTCTGATCATGATCATTCCCTCTCTCAAGCTCGCCCTCCCAGTATTCTTCCACTTTCTCCTCTGTTGCTCTTCTCGTGCACCTTTTCCACAAGTTGACGAGAAATGCGTGATATGAAGAAGTTCACAATGTGTAATCTTAAGGTATGCTCCATGTATGGGGATTATTTGTCAACAAGGGAACTATTTGTACAAATGGTAACTGTTCCTTCTTCTGCCTGTTACTATCTAGCCATTGGTCTGTCTTGTAATTGGATGGAACTTCCTTCACCTCCAGTCGAGGTGGAATACTCACAGCCATGGCCCCCAATGTGCTTGCTCCAAAGCGGGTGCATGTGTAGACGGGTTAAACCTGCATTCTACACTCAGTACCCGTTTCTTCTTTCGATGCGACTTTTACTTTAATGAAAACAACGAGATAAATTGCTGAAACTTGATTGTGATGTGTGTGGTGTGAGGATTGTAAACAGAGGAGGGAAAGAGGATTGGTGATTCCATCGAGGGTTGTGGTTACTCCACTTGTGAACCATCGGTCATGCTTGTCCAAACAGAGCTTGATGAGTGTCATTGTCAGCGACGATGGGCCATGAAGTTGGAATCTTCATCTCTTCATTCTCAACGTTTGGGTAGTGCAAAACTTCCCATGCATTGGGAGGACTCTTGCGAGGTGCCACTCGACCACATTGTCGCTAGTAACAATGTAGTCGATGCAAGAGGGCAATTTGAAGAAATTCAAACATGTATGAGGGCTGAAAATTTCAGGGTGTATGGTTCACCTCAAAGTCTACATCCCCTTCAACGAGGAGAGCAAAACATAGTGTTTTGAGCACCGGGATGCTGCGTTTTGTTCTTGTGACAGTTTATGTTGAGTGCGTGCAAGCGTTGTTTGAGGTCAGTTCCGAATGAAGACTTTGTGCAACATGCAGTAGGGAGACCGCCTAAGCAAGACTCACATCTAACGTTGCTCCTGGTGCTTGAAAATGGCACGTAGGCATTGGGTGTCCAAGGGCCTATCAGGGCCTTCCTCAACGACACGCATCTGTGCACAAACTCTTTACAACTGTTGAAAGATTTCACCATCATATGGAGGTGGTAGAGATAGGTGAGGTGACGGGGCTCAGAACCACAAATGTTTGCTGGGGAGGGGGGGGAGGGGAGGGGGGGCTCTTGTGAGCCTTCCCGTTCAGCGCTTGCAAAGATCCCGGGTATTCCCAATGGTGCACACCTCCTAGGCTATCCAATCCCCAAAAAAACGTTTGAACAAAGGTGGACTTTTGAATGGCTTGAGGAGCGGCTGCAGGGATTTGAGGAGCTGCAACTCCTTGAGGATTCTCGAAGAAAGGTGACCTTGCTTCACCTTTGCGTGCTCCTACAAGGTCAAGTTATGGGGTCGACCGCTGCTCCCGGAGTCTTTCTGGCTCAGAATCTAGTCAGACTTGACCGACTCGTTTGGGAGTCTCTCTTACACATTATCTAGGTGCCACGAGCTTGGGCGGCGTTCAGGATGGGGACTTTCAGGACGTAACAACTTTACAAGGAATGCTTTAGTCTCATTGTTGGAATTTCGGACTCTTTGTAACGTAAAAGTTCTCTGTCTAGCCTACGTGTGCTCTTTACGAGCTCTCCTTCATCCGACTTTTTGTTGTCCGGCATATGTTTGGTCGTGGAGCATGAGTTCAGCCATGGCTGCCCTTGTAGGAGGCGACGTATGCGAGGTATAGTTGATTGACCCAAATCCACAATCAGTGTATCTAAAAGTGTATTGCTGCATCCATGGATTTCTGAGTAGTCATAAACATGACTGCATGTGACTTGAGCCCACAGATAGATTCTTTGCCAAACATGAAAAGACTGAAGGTATTTTTTCTGAAGCAGAGGATTTTTGGTGGACGATCGATGTTCACTCTTCTCTTCACTTCCCAATACATTTTATTGTACACAGTTTCAGGGGTGAGGTGATTAGTTATATATGGTGTATGTTGTAGCGCCGGTGTGCCATGTGGCTTGAACAGGTCCTGGCCTGTGGGGCAACGGAGGGGATGACTTCAGGGTTGGAGGCCCTGAAGTACCGTGATTTTGACCCTGACAATTCACTAGCTCTCTATCCCTTCTGCATCCCTGAAGAACAATGTGTCTGAGTGTTGGAACCACAACCTAGAGGATGCAGTTCATGCCATGTGGTCAGAGTGCAGTATCCCTGAGTCATTCGCCTCTGAGGGCTTCGCCCACATGAAGTGGATTTGGAACCGCCTTTTGCACAGTTTCCTACTAGACCATGCCACACCGTACAAGTTATGGTTCAGCCATCACGCCGGCCTCTGTCTTGCTCATATCTGGAGCTCCCTGACTTGTGCTTGCTATACAAAAGACCATCAGGTTTCTTCAGTGTACCAGATACCAAGGACCCCTGCACACCAAGGAGACAAGGTCTCATCTCGGGGTTGTATGTTTGCCTTTCTCCACATCTCCTGAAGGTCGAAGGCCTAGCGGATCAAGGATCCCGCTTGCTACTACATATTCGAGTCTCGAGATACCCAATTCTTCGAGTCTCTTACATACCAAGACTTTTCCACCACTCTATACCCGGCGGCCGACCATGTTCCCACTTCTGTGGCTTCCTGGTAGATGGAAATTTCTAGGCATACAGAAGGGTCCATTCGGACTTTCTCACCTGTGGTCTGGTATCAGGCCGATGAAAACCCGAACATCATGGCTGTTGATCATGTGGCTTTGTCACACTTGGATCACATTTCTCTGTCAGTCTACACTGGCACAATCCGTCTCATACCTATTCTAGTCCTCACTTTCCCACCTAGTTTTGTGCCTCCCTCAATCGCCACTGCCGCACCTGGTCTTTTGCCTATAAAACCTCCAATAGCACACCTGGTCATGTGCTTGCATCGGCCCCAACTTGTACACGTAAACCTTTGCCTATGTTAGTCTCCACCGGCAAAGCTGGCCCATTGCCTATGTAGGTCCGTTTGTCTTCCCCTCCTGCCTCTCTAGCGTTCAGCTTTTCGTCTCTTACGGCTGCACCCTCCACGCCTACCTGCAAGCCTACAGCCTCTTTGGCAAAGTTTCTATGGCTTTCTCCCCACCCCAAAGGGAGCCCCTCGGGATCAAGCTTCTCCTATGTGTCCAGTGGTCATCTTCAATCACTGGCCTGCAGGGCTCAGGGAGTAACCGGATCCACATCCGAACTCACTACTTGTAGTGTTGAGTGACCAGTGTGGTACAAATGTCCTTGGCCTTTGTGTCCAGGCGGAGTACATAAAGGTGCACTTGCGCGCCTCTATTGTCGCTTCTCATTCACTGAAGATGCCGACCTTGTTGAGTTCAGTTCAACAATGGACACATGTGTCCTGGCCACCCAAAGCTTCCCTTTGATAGTGCCTGGTCAAGGAAAACTAGAAGAGACACTCTGAGAAGAGGACGCAGCGTTGTGGCACGCTGCCTCTGTGATGTGCTTAGAGCCATCCGAGGGCATAGTTTCTATGATCTTGTCGACCTTCTGCCTAGGAAGAAGGCCATACAGGCTATGTGGGTCTTTTACAGGAAGGTGAAGCTTCACGGCATACTAGATTGCTTCAAGGCTCGCTAGATTGTAAAGGACTTCAAAGGTCAAGAGTGCTGATTTCACCAAATACTTTGTACTCGTTGGTCGTATAACCACAGCTCGTGCTCTGTTCCTTGTCATTGCTGAGCGTGACAAGGAGCTACACCACGCAGCTGTGAAAATGGTGTTCCTCAGTGGCAAGCTTGAGGAGGAGATTAACCTAACCCAACCATTTGGTTTCTAGGCAGGCGACAAGGTCTGGTGCTTGCGTAAGGTGTTATATGGCCTCAAGCAGTCATCTCGGTGCTAGATTTTGGAAATCATCGATACAACGACTTGTGTTGGGTACGTGCATAGTGACGTCAATCCATCCTTTTTCCTCCTATGTACAATTGAACTCTTGACCACCATCCCTGTCTATGTTGCATACCTCCAAATCCGAACTACATCAACAGTTATTGATGTCATGATAGAGGTCAAGGAAATCCTCTAGGCTGGCTACAAGATGAAGGACCTTGGTCACACAGTGGTATTCCTTGGGTCAAAGGTCGTGGGTGGTCATTGGCGGTTTTATCTCTCTCATGCAACACCAGAAACGCTACACCCATGGTGTGGGGAAGTAATTATGAACCTCCTTGATGCACTTCCCACAACATCCAAGCTCATCACACCAGTCGGACATGATATCCTGGAGTTGGATGATCCAACCTAGCTTGGGGAGACATTGGACGTGGCTTTGTATTTGTGCCTGATTGGCTCTGTGATGGTCTTGGCCACGGCCAGTTGGCCTGGCATCGCCTTCACTGTCGACCTCAAGTGCCTCCGGGTGAGAGACCTTCTTGCTATTGTGTGCGTGATATAGCATGTGGTTTCCACATCGTACCTAAGACTCTGTGTTTTTTGGTAGTGTTTGGTGGTGGTCAACAACTGCACTGAAAACAACAAGGCCTACAGTCTTGACGAGAGCAATTACATACCACTATGCCGCGGCGTTGTAGCGACCCGAGCTGCATTGTGTGCGGCTTGCCAGAGACAGATTATGTCGGACTGTGCACGAAGGCTACAGAGTCGATGTGGCTGCAGGGCTTGCTTCATGAGTTACTTCAGTCTTTGCCTTCCATCATTTTGATCCCTGACAAATAGAGTCCTCTCACCAACTCTGGTATGTTTAATGCATGCATGCAGCACATTGCAGTTGCGAATCACTTTGTGAGTGATTTGGTGGAGCTACAGGTAACACATGTTATTTGGGCCGGCACACACATCCGACGGGCTAACTTCCTAACCAAGGCACTAGCGCTCAGAAATTTCATTGTGACCGTTCCTTCCATCACACTTGCCCCCTTGCCCAGGGGTTGTTTAGAGGGGTGGGTGTGTATGGACAGTTGAGAATCTCCTTGCGCACTTGTGTCAGTTGTGACATGCATACCATTCGGTCATAGGTGACTATAGTGATGTGAGCCATTCTCGTATGTGCATACCATTCATTGTTACCACTTGGTCGTGTCCATGCTCATGCACATTCCTTACGCGGATGCAGCTGGCACTCGAGAACTGGTGGGTGGTAGTCCACGCATCCACAACCACAGAAAAATGCCACGATGGCCCAGAGACTTGCTGCTACTCTCTTTCATTTTACCGGAGCCACTAGAGTTATCTCTATATACTGGCCTTGGCCCCAAGTTGCGCTTCTTTGCAGTCTGTGTCCACCGGTTGATGCCACACCTATGCATGTGCACAGCTGTTGGGTCCAGCTTAAAACGGCACACCTGTATGTTAAAATGGTCCTACATCTGGATGCTCGTGCTCTGAGCTGCGGAAGAGAGGTTTGAGGCTGGGGTTTGGGCCAGGTTTTGTGCAACTAACCATGTCGCATGCGTCAACCATCATGCGTGACGCCAGCTACTTATCATGTGTGCCTTTTCTCTTTCCATTGCTTACAGCACATTCAAGATATTGAAGCTTATGAGACTATCCATGCATTCCCTAGAAAAACCCTTGATGTCCTAGCACTTTCTTTGCATACTAGTGCGCCATTTGACTCGATAGTTCTATAATGCCAGTCAAATAAGAGCTAGGAAGCTATCAACTGAGTTTTTAGGAAGTCCCTTACGTAGACGAGTCCATAAACTTCACGCGTTGGTATTTTTACGGATAGTTTTTCTATCTATCCCCTATTTGTCACAATCCATAAAACACATCCATTGTACAAGCATGTCCATACCACAAATCTATTTGAAATTCATGCCCATAGTGCAAATGTTTACATGCCCGAAGTCCATAGTGAAGAGGAAAACAACAGTTGAGCACCCGGTTAGTGCCAAACATCGACATGGTCTCAAAACTGTCACAACGTTTTTCAATTCCAAGAATGAATGTAAGAGGTGTTGTGTACCATTCTTCAATGGTGAAAAAATTTGGAAACTTTTGTGTCACTACCAATCATGGAAGAAAAGATTATTGGTTCGGACATGTTCTACACCACGGCAAAGTTGGGTGGATTTACTTGTGAAAACACTTGCTCCCCACGTACGTACAATGTGGCACATAGGTTGTATGTCCACATAATTTCAAGATTTTATCACTCAGAGTGGACAGTGCGTTCACATTAACAAAATAGGACCTCGTGTATTCGGGAAGTTTCCATGCTACTGGACAACCTGTATACAGCTGAAGTCAGTAGAACTCTGTGTTGTATGCAAGCTGGAAGTTGCACACAACATCATCATGCATGTTGATCCTTCTGTTACTTCCAAGAATGGGAACGTTCCTTGGGGAAGAAGAAGAAGAAGAAGAAGAAGAAGAAGAAGAAGAAGAAGAAGAAGAAGACAAAAACAAAAACAAAAACGAAACAAAAACAGGCCCGGGATGCTTGCTGGCCGAGGGGAGACGATCCCGTCACTCATTTTCCTCTTTGCAAGAAATCATTCTGCTGGACATGACCTAACAACTAGGGGCATTGGGAATAGTCAACATTCTCTAATTTCATTGACGTTTTTCCCCCATTTCACAGTCATGGTTGGGTACATGCAGCTTGCAGCTGCAACCCGTGCCTGAGGGCATGTTGCCTTGTGGATTCTATCCAAGGAGGGCAACGAGGGTGTCACAAACATACCCTATTTCACGCAAGAAACCAACGCTGATGATTGATGTAGTCCAAACACCTGACTGCCAATGTACCACACAGAATCACATCAACCTTCGAGGATGTTGTGTGCTTGAGGTTGGGTCTAGTCAAACAACAGTGGTTATGTTGGTTCCGATGATGACACCATCGCCCGTAAGCTAAACATCCCGTGCAAGGACAAGCCTCTGCCCAAGTGCAAGGCGGCCATCAACTTTCTTGGCGGAATGGCATTCGTGACGATGGATGCGTGCCATGCAGCTGTCGAACAATGTGCACAATCGCATGTCCCTGTGGTGGGAAACTATTGAGTGTTCTCCCTTCATGGATCATTTCCATGAGTACAAGGCCAAGAAGTGTACAAGTATATTCAGGGCTCGATTCGGCAAGTGTTGTGGAGCATTCAACATCACGTCTTTCACCGACGGCTAACTCTGTGAGCCGGGTATCCACCACGGCAACCGAGTTCGTTTGACACGGTTTATGTTGCAGCACATCCAGAAATGCATCGCTGAAGGCCCGGCTTCCCTGCCCAAGAACCTCCAGCAGAACATGTCCAAGGCAACGGGATAGAAGCTATCATACGCTATTGTCTACTTCGTAAAGAAAAAATGCCCAAAGAAGCTCTACAATAAAAGGGACGATTCATTGAGCATGTTTCCTGGTTTCATTGAGGAGGTAAGCGTTATAGGCTCCTGTTCCACATGCTCAGGCTTGGATTGTAATTGCACATTGAATTACGCTAATTCCATGAAGATGATTTGATTGGTTCCATCGGCTACTGTGTGTGGATCCCCATGTCATTGGGAAGGCTGAGAAAGACAAGACAAGAGTGTTTGACCGTGTTTTCATTGCCCCAGGAGCTTGCCTTCTTGGTTTTGAGCACACCTAAGGCTGCACACTGAATCCGATTTGGGAATCGAGGGTGGATTCGGATTTGTGAGACCAAATCCAAACCTGGATTTGGATTCACAGGTCAGAGGCCTGGATTCACAACCAAAGACGTTGACAATTGTTCAATTTGGTGATCCGACACAGTTGTTTTTTCTCATGTCATACCTATGAATAAACATTCGCACGAACGTAACCTTAAAAGTGCAAGAAAACATGAAATATTCTTCTGCTCAAGAAACAATATATTTTATTAGACCTCACAAGCACGTGACAAGATTATGAACATGCACAAGGGGTTGGATGAAAGGTCCAGCCTAACAGCGCAAAGCCGCATCAACCAAACCCGACTGAAACTCTCACGGTCATGTGAATAATTAACGGCTATCCATCGAACGCTTGCGTGGACTCAGCAGAAGATGGCCTGGCACTGTCACAGAACTGCACAGCACGACTGATTCAGACTACACACGTGTGGTGACTGTGCCATAGATATGGTGGCTCAGGCCGTTTTGACAAACAACGACTTGAAGTTCCGGAGTTTTGAAACTTTGGATCGCAAGATCGCAGCTCGGCGGTTTGAGCAGCGGGTATGAACCTCTAAGCCACGGTATTTTCATGTCCACCCTCCCTCGCCCCTCCCCCTAGGATTCTATGCTAGTTTCCTCAATCCCCAAATGAGACCCACTCTTGGATCCGGATTTGTGAATCCGGGATCCAGATTCGGGATTTGTTCATTGGAATCACGAATCCTTGGATTCATGTGCATCCTTAAGCACACCCGCCACATACTTGTCATGGATGGCACGTTCTTGGAGAATGGCCACAAGCAGGTCTTGCTCATCGTACAGTTTTCCAATGTGAACCACAATGTCATGTCAATGATGTAGGCCCTTACATCCAGGAAGGATGAGCCGAACGGGGCGTCGTTCTACAAACTGGTGGTTGTTGCCTACTCAACCATTACTGAGGCCGGCACCATCATTCTGGACAGTGAGAAGGGCCTTTGCAATGCCGTGGAGGAAAAGCTGCCTGGTGCCATGCACACCTGCTGAGTGTGGTACCTACAACACAATGTGCAAGTCAACCATCAAGGTTGGCCAGACTCTCTCTTCTGGAGCCTTGTTCATGCAACATTCCAGGTTGACTGGGAGAAGTACCTGGTAGACCTGCAGCAAAAGTGCCCAAGGGCAATGGACTACTTGTTGGGTGCAAACGGGTAGCCAGGGATTCCGAAGGAGAAGTGGAGCTGGTTATTATACCCAATACCCCCTAACGGGTATACAACGAGCAACACCATGGAGTCCATGAACGGCATGCTTGTTAAGCTACACAAGATGTACCCCTACTTCTGATTTGTCAATCTTCATGTCTTTATGTAGCACCGGAATATCAGACGGACGATGGTGCATGACGCTAAGGGCAACATCGTACCAGCGCTGTGTACCTAAATGTAGACTAACTGTGAGAGTGCCAAGAAGTACGACTTGGAGACTGACGGTGATGAGAGGGGCTCCAAGAATAGGGATACCGCCGTGTGTGAGGGAGACTGTTTGAGGGATGTATGCATCAATAACAAGTTTCTCTCATTTGGGTGTTGGCAAGAGGACGGGATGCCATGTCCTCATGTGTGTGCCATCATGCTGGAGGGTGGGATCAATCCCGAGGGCTTCATTCACTCCGGCTACCTGAACGTCAGCTACAAGCACATGTGCAACCACCCTTTTGTGCTACCAGAATTGCGGCTGGTTTTCCCAGCTACTCCAAAGCGGAAGCAGCCCAGAACCAACCGTGGATGAGGTCGGCCTAAGGCCAACCATGTGGACAGGTGGAATTCTGTAAAGAAGCAATTGATTTGCGGCCCTTGTGTCAGGCAAGGGCACGCCCGCCGCAGTTACACCAACATCGTGGCCCTAAACATCATTGGTCCGTACAATGTCGGCTCCGATGTTGCAACTCTCGTAGTGCACTCTCGTGGTACGTTGAACACTGGCTCGTCCATATCGCAATAGCTGCAAGCATGTACACATGTTACTTTACAACAATGACCTGAAACCAATATGCTCGTATAGAGGGGTTACTATTGTAATGAATAAAGACAATTGTGCAGACCATGACCTCTCAAGCGTACAAAGCTTGCACTGCTGATCAAGCAGTTTGCAACGTTAATAACAAAGTGTTGCATACAGTTTGAATATTATAACACTTCAAAATGTTGCCTACATCTCATGAAAACAATATTCTGCGATGTATAATTGGTCAGTCCACGGATCACATGGACGTTACACCATGCCATTAAAGAACGAGGGACCTCGCGCACATCACAAAATGTGCATAGTGAGCGCGTACAGGTACAATTGGATGAAAGATACGGGCTATATCTATAACGATAGTTGCCCACCAGGCGCCGCCATCATCTCCAACATTCCTATATGATGTCAAATGCATGATTCTACTTGAATCCTTGGATGTGCGAATACACGGAACACGACAAGGGGACCCTGTTGCCGTATGACCAGGGTGGCAACGTTTAGTGACCCATTTGCTATCCCAACTTTGTCTCGCCTTCCATTTACATGAATACAAGCAGTACTTTAAAAAAATAGTATGTTTTCATAAAAAATAAGTGAAGTAGGGGCAGTCTTGAACATTAGTTTTGTGCTATAGGCGCTCATCTATACTAGTTTCTTACTATGGACGTGCATGTCAAATTGTTTCATTCTATGGCTACTTCTTGTATATTGTGCCCATCAGGGGTCACGGTTTGTTTTGTTTGCATTTTTATCCCTACATTTATGGTCCACATTGTGTCGATTGACGTCGTTCAACCAAGGGAATTCTTAACCAATTGCCTGAACCTTTGGTGTTCCGTTACAAAAGAATCTGACAAGTTGCAACCACTTTCTGGAGGTGCATACATAACTACTGTGAACAATATGGGCCTTTCAATATGTTCGGTTGTCTTCTTGAAGGTGCTAGACTGTTACAAAAACGTAACTTGATAGTCTCAGAATTTCTCGACTTCTCGGTGAAGTTTTTGGAAGGAGCCTCTTAGACACATTGTCACATCCGTCGCCTGACTCAAGCACCAAAGACCAAACGTATGGCTTATCCTTGTGCCTGCTATTGTAAACATGCACGTGACACTTTGCAAACTCATCATTGACGTAAATTCATTACTTATGACAAGTTTTCCGACCGTCCCAAATCCTTGCAGTATCTTCTGCCCCACAGTTTTTACCAATGAATCATCCATGTTTTGCTTGACTGAAGTGCCAACCGCTACGTACCAAATGTACACGAGTCCCTAAACTTTCCGATTGGGCATGTCTGTTGCTACAAAAATAGCCCACCTTGCGTCAAGAGCCCAATTTTTGCTCCGACGATCGAGGGCAATTCGACCAACTGCCCTCACCCTCCAACGTTCTTCCTCGCACGTTCTGACAACTTCAACCAATTTCAAGAATCATCGAAAGAAGGGTCACGATCTTTTGGACAACTTCTCGACGCATCAAGATTTCTAAAGATGCATGTCGCAACTTCACCGTCAATCATCAAAGACCTCCAAGTCCTCGGCGGAGCTTCTCAATCCAGCCACTCACAAAGTGACTCTACACGCGTCGCTCAATGGTGGACCCGGCGACCCTGACTACGTCTCATTTGTAACTCGACACTAGTATACATGTGTTCAGTCGTTTTGACACTTGTCATCGACGCACACTTTCCCCTAAATACAAATTGCCCAAGTGTTCCAAATTCCCAAACCGTGTTCTGCCTCGCAACACATTCCCCGTCCACACCCCATTCGGCAGAATTCTTGGTATCAGAGCGAAGCGCTGCTGGAGGGGCTGCTGAAAACTTTACTTATCTGGAAGACAACCTCGTACAAGTCAACAGCGCATCTTGCACACCAAGACTTCGCAGATTTTGTGACCATGACATGAAACGAGCGATCGCACCTGATGACCAACAGTAGGTCTTTGGTGATGAATTCGGCAATGGAGGAGCAGAATGTGACCATGCGCATGATCCCTGAGGTGGCGGCGAGTTCTGGCGTGGCAGGCTATGCGGCAGCTGGGTCAATCCTGACGGCTCCAACGGCCAATCCGGCCACGAACCCGGTGGCGGTAACCCAGCCGCCCCTACTGAATGCCTCGACGTCTGTAGCAAGAGCGACAGGTGGCACCGGACGACAAGCGGGGATTGTCAAGGAATTGGCTAACCGTATCTCCGTGCTGGCGGGAACAAAAAACCACCTGCTCCAACTGGTCAAGGTTGCGATGTAGGCTCTTCGCAACGCAAGTCCACGAGAGACGGTGCTCGTGGAGAGAAACACCTAACTCTTGAACGAACCCAAGATTTTCCCGCCCTCCTTGAACTGTTCCATCCTCCAAACCTCAAAGGACCGGCGGTTTGGATGTAGCTGAAGAACTTGGAGATGTACTTCACCGCTGCTAGGGGAAGTGACGATCAGAAGAAAATTGACCTCCCGGCCACGCTTCTCCGTGGTACGGCATCAAGTTGGTAATCCGACCTAACCACCATCCAACAACAGGGGGAGACCGGGAGGGCTTCATGGATGGCCAATGACGCTCATCTTTCATCTTCAACTACAAGTGGTCTATCCTTGAAGCAAATCAATGCGCAATGGCAAGACGCGCTGACGCCACAAACCGACGGGAGCAGAATCTTGTGCACGATGCTCGCATGCTTAGGACGGATGATTGAAAATTGTGACACTCGGTACAAACTCCAACGCCTCCGTCAGCAGTCTAGCGTGGCAGAGTACACATAGAGATTCCATGAGATCATCATTAGTGCAAAAATCGCCCCCGACGAACTCTGTTTTTACTACAGCAATGGCATAAAATGGGACCTTCGACGAACGATCGCCATTTTTTGCATCCAAAATGACTTACCACGGATGATAGCAGCAGTACAAAGGACCAACAACGTCAACTGCAACACTCAGATCCATGAATCCTACGGCTAACGACCTCCCAAGCACAATAATCGTGGAGACGGGAATAGCCAGTTGAGGAATTCCTCGACTTTGATGGAACTGGATACCATCGACCAAAACGATACGTGCACCTGTTAAAACTGCAAAAACGTTGGGCATATTGCTCGGGAGTGCCGAAGCAAGTAGCATCCCAAAAAGGAGTGGAAGTCGCAGAAAAATGATTCGGGAATCGGCAATGGGAAGGAGGGACGGCCGCAACTCTTTTCTGAGAGGAGCGATTTCTGCCAAACAATCGCCTATTTTAACGGCTCACAACGTCGAAGAGGGTTTCTGAGATTGCTAAGTTCAAGGAGTGATACGAGGATGACCAACCGGTGATACCGCTCAAAGTGCAACCTTGAGGTTGCAAGAGTCACAGAATGGAAACAGCACTATTGGATGGATGAGCCTCTCACAGTTTTGTAAGCAACGACACGGTTCAGAAGCTGCGTTGACCAATCGAACCAGTGGTATTGGAAGGAAAAACCGTCAAATGGGAGATTGCAAATACGGAGACTCTAAGAACAACTACAACTGTAACTGGGAGACTTGCGGGACATAACGGTCTGGATGTCATGTTCTATGTGTGACCACAAAATCATTCTCGGACGTCATTTCTTGTACCTATACGGCCCGCAAAACGACTTGAATTGTGGTGACGTGTACGTGGAAGTCAACGGCATCAAGAAACAACTTTTGCACGTGGGACAGAAGACAAGTGCAGAAGCAGCGAAGGTGGAAGTAGAAGAGGAAACCGTTGCGACCAGGAAGCAACAACATGTGCAGCCGATACTGCTCAATGTGGTCAAGCATTCCATGCGATGAGGGGCTCGCACGTGGCCTTTACACCTTGAGCCAACAAAGGAAGTGGAAGTGGCTGACTCATCAGCCTCATCGGCTTCATCAACACCAACCAAGTTTGCGATGGTTTCCAAGGCATTTGTACCTCTCATCTGAGAGTTTGCGGATGTCTTCCCCGACGAACTCCCAAAAACCTTACCACCTCAATGTGGCATCGATCATTGCATCAAACTGAAACCGGAAAGCCGACCCACCGTTCGAGGAGCCTACTGAATGAGCCACCACAAGCTGACCGAGCTGGAAAAAAAATCGATGAGATGCTCTATCAGGTGTTCATCCGTCCATCCACGTCACCGTACGCTGCACGAGTACTGTTTGTGAAAAAGAAAACTGCGAGATGCGGATGTGTGTGGACTTGGTGTTGAATGATACGACCATCACGAACCGCTACCCTCTTCCCTGTGCCGACATTATTTTTGACGAACTCCGAGAAGCTTGAATCTTCACTAAAATCGGTCTACGCAGAAGTTACCACCAGATTCGCATGGCTGACATCCACATCGAGAAGACGGCGTTCCAAATGCGCTACGGGAATTTTGAGCTCACAGTCATGTGCTTTGGATTCACGAATGCCCTGGCAACATTCATGGCGGCAATGAACAACATTGTCTGAACGTACCTCGACAATTATGTCGCGGCATAACTCGACAATTCTGCTATACATCCGCACCCCGGAGGAGCATAATGGACATCTCCAAAAGGTTCTCAAAGTTTCATAAAGAGAGAAACTCTTGAAAAGAACTCTTGAAGTATGACTTCGTTTGTCGTTTGATCGAGTTTTTGGATCACGTCATCAATGGCAGAAGGATCACCATGGATCCGAAAAAAGTGGTAGAAGTAGCTGATTAGCCGACGCCGACCAAAGTCTGAGACTTTCAAGTCTTCCTCGGCTTCTACAGTTATTACTGGCGTTTTATACGTCACTACGCCCGAGTGTCAGCGCCTCTCTCTGACCTTACTCAAAAAGAAAACAAGTGGCGATGGGGGGACTATGAACGAGAAGCGTTCATCACTTTACGTAATGCTCTGAATTTAGCGCCAGCCGTACGATTGGCTGATCCAATGATCGACTATATGATGACTGCAGACGCCTCTGACCGAGCCATTTGCATGGTTCTCCAACAGGATCACGGCAGCGGAGAGCAAACAGTCGCGTACATATCACCAAAGTTGCACGGACTGGAACTCAACTACGATGTATATGAGAAGGAGATACTGGCGGCCGTGAACGCATTTAAGGCGTGGCGGTGCTATCTTAAATGTCGCCGATGTGTCGTACGCACCGACCATCCAGGCACTAAAGCATTTGAAGACATGGTCGAACCTCAGTCAATGTCAAACCCGACGGATGGAGTTTCTCAAGCCTGGGTTTGACTACGATATCAAAAACCGGCCGGAAAAATCGAGCCCAACAGATGCATTTAGCCGCCGACCGGACTTGATGGCTGGGGCAGCGACGCTTCAACTGCGACGAGATCAGTGTCTCTAGTAATTGTATGGACATGGCTATAATAGCATGGCTGAAATGACAAAGTTAAGTTCTGGCACGAGACACCCTATTGGCGATGATGGTTCACTCTCAATGTAGTCGTATCCCCGAGTGACGAACTCCGCAGCATCCTCCTCAAGGAGTGTCACAACACCGGTCCTGGTGGACATCTTGGAGAGTACAAGATGTTGAAGATGCTCGCAAAGTACTACTAATGGGACAAGATGCAAAGAGACATGACCAATTTCTCCAAGTTGTGTGACACGTGTCCATGACGAAATTCCCATCGCACATGCCCCCCCCCCCCCCCACTTCTGCATCCGCGACCCATTCTAAGTGCACTATGGACCGACATCTCCATAGAATTCTTCACTAGACTACCACTCACATCTAAATGATGTGAAGAAATCTTCGTGGTTTTCGATGGGTTCTCCAAAATTTCCCACTTCATCCCCACGACGACCACTGTCACCGCTGAAGGCACAGCATAGTTGTTTCCAAACAACGTCGCACGAATACACGGTGTGCCAAGAACGATCACAAGCGACAGACACAGTCAATTCACCAGCCATTTTTGCCAGGAATTGATGACTCGTTACGGAAATCGGATCCGGTTATTCACGGTGTTCCACCCTCAAACCAATGGCCAATCCGAGCGGACAATCAGACGCTCGAACGTCTTTGCACATTATTCGAGCCATACGGGACAGACTGGGCAGCCAAGCTCCCGACCGCCGAGCTTGCATATAACTCGGCGCCATCCACAACAACGGGAAATTTTCAACTGGAAGTGGTGTATGGAAAACTTCCCGCCACACCAATCGGACTTCACAGTTTGAGGAACATTCACGCGGTTGATGTTTAACACCGCAACTTCTTCACCATCTGGGACAAAACACTGCAGACGCTCGCGAAGACACAAGCGGCGATGAAGCGAGTAACCGACCGCCGTCGCAGCAAGGACGTGTCAGTCTTTGGCAACAAAGTCCTCAGTTTGGCAAACATCAACTCTGTTGAGCCGACTTTCCAAAGGTGCAAATACAACAGTGCCCATCGTTTGGGTCAATAGATAAGCGGTGTCCATAGTCAAAAACGGAAAGACAACAGTGTCCATAGTCAAAAAAAAAACAAGGTAGTGGTGTCCATAGTCTGAAAAAAGATAACATCAATGCCAATGTTTTTCATTTTGCGAGCAAAAACAGAACTAAATGACAACAGTGTCCAAGTCTGACTTCACTCTCAAAGTCGGAATTCACCGACGTTGAGAGCGAAAAAGGGTACATGCCCCCTTTCTTCTTTCACCGTGTGGGCTGCATCTCGCAAGCTCCCCCAAACATCCAAAAAATCCCCTAGTTACACTGGGAGGCTTGGATTTTATTTCTTCTGCTTGCCCGGGCACCTACCGGGTCCCGCGGTAGCAGGGCTCGGGAGATCCCCTTTCTTCTATCATAGCGTGCGACGCCTCCTACAAAACCCCCCAAATTCTCGAAATACCCCTTAGTTCAAATGGGGGGTTTGGCAGCGTCATCGCGAGCTCGCAGGGAGGTTTTGTCACGAAACCCCTCTTGCGAGCTCGCGATGACTGGTGAAGTTTGACTTCGCCCTCGAAGTCAAAATCCATGTCAAATCTGTCAAACACATGAAACATATGTCAACCGAGCCCGTTTTTGCTCGCACAATGAAAAACATGGGTAGTGCTGTTATTTCATTTTCAACTATGGACACCGCTAGCCTTTTGTTTTCGACTATGGACACCACTGTTTTTCCTCTTTTAC
Source organism: Penium margaritaceum (assembly GCA_023375785.1). Classification (NCBI taxonomy): domain Eukaryota; kingdom Viridiplantae; phylum Streptophyta; class Zygnematophyceae; order Desmidiales; family Peniaceae; genus Penium; species Penium margaritaceum. The sequence continues at coordinate 32,651 of SZWC01002150.1, read as the reverse complement.
TATGGACACCGCTGGTGTATCGACCCAAACAATGGGTATGCTACAACACTGTCCCTTTCCAAAACTTAAACCCCGTTGGTTGGGATCGTTTGCAATCGAGCGCATGCAAACATCGGTGGTTGCACAATTCAAACTCCCCAACACTATGCAAGTTTGTCTAGTGTTCCACATCAGCAGGCTCAAGTACTAATGTGACCCACGCATGAACTTCCCTAGCAAGGATGTCCCTCCCCCTCCTCCTGCACAAGTGGACGAAGGTACAAACTACGTCAATGAGCCGTGTCTGTCGTTTTGCTTGATTGATCAGCGGTGTCCACGGTCGAAAACGGAAAGATGGTAGTGTCCAAAGTCGAAAACGGAAAGACGGTTCTGTCCATAGTCAAAAACGAAATGACGGCAGTGCCCATGTTTGTCATTGTGCGAGCGAAAACGGAAAAAAGGAGAACTATACCGACGCCCTCAAAGTCAGACTTCGCCAAATTCAAGGGCGACACTGGCCTCGCCGATGTCAGAAGCAACCCTCACGCAAGTTTTGGAGTTCGTAAGTGCGAACTCCAGAACTTGCACGTTTGCGTGCGCCGTATGTCGCAAACGCCCCCCCATAATCCGACAAACCCCCTAGTTGAAACTTGGGGTTTGGGTTTTATTCATTTGCTTGCCTGTGGGGCCCGGAAGATCCCCTTTCTTTTATCACAGCGTGCGCCGTATGTCGCACCCCCCCCCTCCCCCCAATATCCAACAATCACTCGAGTTAGGGGGTTTGGGTTTTCTGTCTTTACTTGCCCGGGTACCTGCCGGGCCCCGCTGTAGCGGGGCCCGGAAGATCCCCTTTCTTTTATCACAACGTCCGACGCATGTTGCAACCCCCCTCTCCCAAAATATCTGACAAATACCCTAGTGAAACTGGGGGATTTGGGTTCTATTTTCTTACTTGCCCAGGTACCTCACAGGCCCTGCAGTAGCAGGGCCCGGCAGGTCCCCTTTCTTCTGTTACAGCGTGCGCCGCATGTCGCAACCCCCCCTCCCCAATGTAAAAAAAACCTCTAGTTACATAGGGGGGTTTGGAATTTTTTTCCTCGCCCGGGCAACAGCCGTGCCCGTCTTCGTTCGCGACTATGGATAGAGCCGACTTTCTGTTTTCAACTTTGGACTCCGCCGTCTTTGCATTTTCTTATGGAAACCCCTAATCTATCGACCAAAACGATGGGTACATTGCTACACCGTCTTGTCAAATACTGGGGGGGGGGGGGGGGGGGGGGGGGGGGGTTGCGAGATGCGGCGCACGCTGTGATAGAAAGGGGATCTGCCGGGCCTCGCGGTAGCGGGGCCCAGCAGGTGCCCGAGCAATTAAAAAAATGAAACCCAAACCCCCAATGCAACTAGGGGGTTTGTCCGATGGACGGAGTTCTAATGTACCCAGCATTTCGGTTAATGGATCAACGGTGTCCATAGTCTAAAACGAAATGACAGAGATGCACATGTTTTTTGTTCTTCGAGCGAAAACGGGCACGGCTGTCATATACTTCATGTATTTAACACATTTGACATGGATTTTGACTTCAAGTGCAAAGTTGAACTTCGCCCGTCATCACGAGCTCGCAGGAGGGGTTTAGCGACGAAACCTCCCTACGAGATCACGATGACCCTGCCAATACCCCGTATTGACTAGGGGGTTTGTCGAGGGTTTGGGGGAGTTTGCGAGATGCGGCACACGCTATGATAGAAGAAATGGAATCTGTCCTGCCCCGCTACCGCGGGGCACTGCAGATGCCCGGGCAAGAAAAAGAATAAAACACAAACCCTCTAGTGCAACTAGGGAGTTTGTCGGATATTGGAGGGGTTTTGCGAAATGTTGCGCACTCTATGATAGAAAAAAGGGGATATGCCGGGCCTTACTACCTCGGGGCCCCGCAGGTGCCGGGACAAGTAAAACATTCTAACCCAAACCCCCTAGTTCAACTAGGGGGTTTGCTCAAAGTTCGTGCATTCACTTTTCCGGACGTGCAAGTTTTAGAGTTCGTACTTGCAAACCCCGAAACATGCAACATGGTGACTTCAGACATTGGTGAGGCCGGTGTCAGAAGTCGCTGACTTCACCCTCGAAGTCGGCGACATCCAACTTCTAGAGCAAAGTTTGATTCCGTTTTCGCTCGCAGATTTGAAAACATAAAAGATGGCGCCAGGCAGCAAGTTGGAGCAGTAGCATTGTTGATGCAGCGTGCGGGCTTCACACTCGTTGCTTAAGTTTGTTGCCCCCTCAGTCTGCTGCTCTAGAGTCTAAGTCTGGAAGCTCTGGGTTTATTACTCAGAAATGTGCGTGCCAGTGTTAGCGCCAGAAAGCACCTCAAAACTGAAACTGACTGATTAGGAATGAAGAATGAGCAAGAATGGGAGACCCCTCCAAGTTCTAGCCCCCTCCCACTAGTATAGAACTTGTTACTCAGCTAACCAGCCGATCAGAAAATAGTCCTAGACCTATTTTCTGGCATGCAGGGTTTTCTCGGTGAGCCCTGCCAGATGCCCGATAGCCCAAAACCCGCGCGTTGACCGTTTTGCCTGCAAACAGGACCATGCCATAACACCGACGCTGAGTTATGGCTGTCCGAACCAAGGCAGTGCCTATGACGGTCCACGATGCCAAATAGTGCCATGCAGCAAGAGACATGGAACCTAGGCAGAGCATGATGCTGCAAACGCAATGGGACAGTCGGAACCAGCACTGGGAGCATGCAGAAAGCATCTGCGATGGAAGTGACTGCCAGCGGCCCAACCGCCAAGGAGGCCTGCCGATGGAGCTGAGCACGTCGCTGGAGGGAGGAGGCTACAGCAAACTGCGATTAGGTCTCAGCGTGCATCGGCTCCACCGGACAACACTCCAGCAACGTTGAGTCTCGCCCTCAGTCATCTGCACGCCGATGTACACAAGCCGGGAGGACACAACACAGCACAATGAGAGATGCGCAAAAACCAACACTCCCCCATGACTCACAGGCGTAGTGCACATGGATGGGCAGAGGCACACTCAACAACTAGACTCCCCCAGGGTACGCAGAGACGCAGACAGAGACAAAGAGAGCCACTCACGGACGCACACCAACCGAAATCACAGCCTTCTTGAACGAGTCGCGCTTTAGTGCCTAGGTCAAGAAGTCAGCCAGCTGTAGTGTTGTTTCAACCCACACAATGCTGATGCTATCGTCATGCCATTGTGAATGCACATAGTGATACTCAATCTTGATGTGCTTTGTGCGTGTGTGATGCACGCCGTCATTGTCAACAAAGGCCATGGCACTCTCATTGTCACAATGCAGCATGATGAATGCGATAGACTGACGCAACTCGGACAACAGACGACACAACCACACACTTTTACACGCGCCTGAGCTAAGGGCCACGTACTCAGCCTCAGCAGTGCTGCATGCAATGCACCCTTGCTTGCCACTATGCCAGGACACAACCGTGCCGCCGATCAGAAAGATCCAGCCTGTGCGACTTCTACTGTCTGGACTGCCGGCCCAGACACTGTTGGTGTAGCCCACCGTGACGACAGACGGATGGTGGCAGAACATGAGACCTCGCCAAGGAGTCGAGACAACATAGCACAGTACTCAGCTCACGGCCTCAAAGTGGAGGCAACGCGGCTCCTGAGAAAACTGAGCCAAGAGATTGTCGACGAACGCGATGTCTGGGCGCGTCGTCGTCGCCAGGAACATCATTGACACGATGACTCGTAGATACATAGTCAAGTCAACTGGCTCCCCCACAACGGCTGTGTCAGGACTCTTCAGCTTCAGCTCGCCACCAGGTGACATAGGTGAAGATGCGCTGGGCACGAGGGGCAGATCCTCGGCGAATCGAGTGGACTCGGTTTGCATATAGGCAGCCTGGTGGACGTGCAGAATGCCCTGGGAGTGATCATGCTCAAGCTCCATGTCCATGAAGACTCGAGCAGATCCGAGATCCTTCATCTGGTAGGCGGTGTGCAGCAGGTCCTTGACACGCTGGATGACACCCATGTCAGGCGACGCAATGAGGAGATCGTCGACGTAGACCAGGACAACGGCGAGGGTCTGGCCTCGCGGGCTGACGAACAGTGCAGGGTCATCGGTGCTGCGCTGAAGGCCGTCGCAAAGGAGCGTGGTGCTGATGTCCTGGTTCCAGTACCGAGGCCACTGCTTCAGGCCATAGAGGACCTTCCGCAGCCGCCAGACTCTCCCAGTGCCGTCATCGAAGCTTGGAGGCTGCACCATGTAGAGCTCCTCACCCTCCAGTGAATCATGGAGGAAGGCATTGCACACGTCCATCTAATGCAGCTCCCACCCATGATGGGCAACCAGGCTGAAGAGCGTCGGCTCGTGGAGAACCGCCCAACTGGGGCAAAGATCTAGTCGTAATCGACCCCACGGACTTGAGCAAACCCCTTGGCTGTGAGGCGGGCCTTGTACTTGTCCAAGGACCAGTCGGGCTTCAATTTGCGTCGAAAGACCCACTTGGCACCGATGGCCTTCAAACCTGGAGGGAGGTCGATGAGGTCATACACATGGTGCTACCAGATAGCAGCGAGCTTGTCAGCGCAGGCAGCATCCTAATGTGCAGCCTCAGGAGAGGCTCGAGCCTTGCGTAGGATGGCTGGGTCCTCTGGGCATGCTATAGAGCGGACTGAGAGAGCGTGTGCATCTCGAGCTCCAGGTGGGATGCATGCGAGTGTAGCCATGACAGCATGCGGATGCTCGTGATGAAGCATGACGTAGCCCAGTGCAGAGCCATGATGAGGGTCTATAATGATAGCCAAAGTGGTCAAGCCGAGAGCCTTAGTGCCAGGGTCCCCACTCGCGACCGTAGGAGTGGAAGAGACACATGGAGCAACAGGGGGCCGAGACGCCATTGGGTGAGGTACTGCGGTCTGCGTGCTCACTGACGGTCAAGGTCAGAGGCTACCACTTGGGCCACGTGTGTAGCGTGGCAAGGCAGGAGATGGCATGGAGTCTGATGGGCCGACAGATGCGGACGGGGCTGTTGGCCCAGAGGGGCCAGCGGACGCGACTGGGGCCGCCGGCATGGAGGGGCCGACGGGCGCGACTGTGCGGCTGGCCTCGCGAGACCAGTGGACGCGACAAGGGCGGCTGGCTCGGAGGGACCAGTGGACACGACTGGAGCCACTGGCATGGAGGGACCAGTGGACGCGACTGGGGCAGCTGGCCCGGAGGGACCAGTGGATGCGACTGGGCCTGCTGGCTTGCAGGGCGAGCGGACGCGACTGGGACAACCAGCCCGGAGGGGCCAGCGGGCGCAACTGGGGCTGCTGGCTTAGAGGGGCCAGCATGCGCAACTGGGGTTGCTGGCTCAGAGGGGCCAGCGGCCGAGAATGGGGCTGCTGGCTCGGAGGAGCCAACGGGCGCGACGGGGGTTGCTGGCTCGGAGGGACGAAGTGATGTGCCTCCCAGAAGCGGCAGGACAGAGGACAGACTCACCACGGAGAGAGCCTGCTAGTGACGAACACATGGCTTGTGGCGGCTGACGAGGAGGAGACGGAAGGAGAGAAGGACAGATGAGGTACGTGCCACAGCTTGCCACGGCCGGTGGCGTGCAAAACGACAAGACCGGACGGATGCAATGACACAGTGCCAACACCGCGCGAGTGCACAACGTCCATGCTCATGTGGTCAAGGGCAGTAACGGACACAAGGCTGAGCTCATGACAAGGGACAAGGAGGACATCGGTCAAGACGATATCACCAACAGACCACGGAAACAAACGACATCGACATCGCGGACGGGTAACACTTGTCCGGAGCCCGTCCGGACCCTGGAGACATCGCCAACAGGACCAAGCATACTAAAGGCATCGCGAGAGGCTGTCATGTGATGCGTGGCTCCGGAGTCGATGATCTAGGTCTCGGCAGGGTCCTGGACCGGTGTCGCCATATCACTCACAGTCACATGGCGACAAGCGAGAGACGCGGACGCGGTGGAAGGGGACGCGAACCGAGACTGCCTATCATCAAACCACACGACGTCATCATGAAAGGGGGTAGAGGAGATCACAAAGGATGGCAAGACAGACGAGGAAGTAGGACACGACTACAGCTTAAGCTCAATCATGGAGGCCAATGGGGACGAGCAGGAGGTGACACAACTCGTACTTCCTTGGGGGCAGGGCGAGGCAGGCCGAGCTGAAGTGCAATTAACTGCACCAGCTGTCGCTCGCGCGTGGATAGCCCGGGAGTGTAGACTGAGTGCGGAGTGATGGCCACAGAGCCCGAATAGAATGAGGATTGCCCCGGTGAAGGAAACGGAGTTGTCGACAGCTGTGGATGATACTGCTGAGGAGCCGGCGTCTACAGGACCAGTGTTGCGGTCGGAGGAGTGGAGCTGCTGGACGGGGTCGAGGTGTCAGGGGTGGCGACAGCCACGACAGCAGAAGCGAGACGGCGCTCCTGCTGGCGACACATGGTGGCGATGACGCATGCCTCCTCTGTTGGTAGCGGGCACGTGTACCACCCATGCCCTGGCTGGCCACAGTTGTGGTAGACCGAGCAACTGGTGGACCCAGTCAATTGTTGCTACTGCTGTTGCTGCTACTAACCCTTGCCCTTCTTGCTCCGGCGCTTCTTCTTCCCCGGCGACGAGGAGCTGGTGGAGGAAGAAGCGGATGCCGGGGAAGCGATTGCCATGGAAGCGATGACAAGGGAGGCGAAGGCCTTTGTGCACTGGAGACAGGACTCCAGGTGCGCTTCCCCAATCATGAGGAAGAGCCCGTATGCCCAGGGCATGAGGGTGCCCTGGGCCACCATGGTGGAGAGGACGTCCTGGGAGTAGTGGACGAAGACGTTCGCGTACGCGCTGGTGGCACCGCACTTCATGGTGAGAAGCGTGGCCAGACAGGGTGGAGCATAGGTGCCTAGGCGGCGGAGGATGTCGTCAGCCCGCTGCCAGTACGCAGTGACTGTCTTGGTCTCCCCCATGTGCACGGAGTTGAACTCCCGCAACAGACGACTGGTCTCAATGTCGTTGGACAGGCGATGGGGACGAGTAAGGACGTGCCACGCGGTTGTAGGGTCTGGGGTGCCGCCGGTGGTAAAGTCGCTGAGAAAGGGCTCTAGGGCCAGGCGCGAAGCCGGAGGAGCGACGGGTACGAGGGCGCGTACGGCGCGACTGGCGTCATACAGCTGGTCGGCGCGGGTGGAGTCATACGGGAGGGTGTAGTATGCCCACAATCCCTCACCCTGCGTCCAGATGCGGAAGCTGAGCTCCTAGCTCCGAAACTCTCGCCGGCTTGAAGCGGCGGGGGCGCTGTCTCAAAGTCCTTTTGCCTGCGGGCGGTGCCCACAGTTGGGCCAAGGACGTCGGTCGCTGTCTGCCGTTGGCGCAGAGCCTGTTGCTGCGCCAGGTAATGTGTGGCAGCGGGCACAGCGAGGGTGGTGCGCTCAGGAGAAAAGAACGGCAGAGGGGCACTGGTGACAATCTGTGAGGCCAGTGGCTGTAGTGCTGCAAGCTACTGCGTCAGGGCAGCGAGCTGTTGCTGAATGGCAGTCAGGGGGTCAGAGGTGCTGGTGATGATGCTTGTTGGATGCTGCTACTGCTACTACTGCTGTTGCTACTGCTGTTGCTCCTACTACTACTGCTGCTGCTGCTACTACAACTACTACGACAGTGGCTGCTACTGCTGCTACTGTTCTTATTGCTATTGCTGCTGTTGCTACTACTGCTGTTGCTACTGCTGCTGCTGCTGTTACTGTTGATGTTGCTGCTGCTACTGCAACTGCTATAGCTGCTGCAAGAAATGAGGGCTGGGGGTCCTCCAAACAGAGGAGGACCCCTCCCCACTGGGGTTGTTAGCCATGGTGGGTTTTGGCGCCCCTTGTGATTTTTTTCCTTTTTCTTTGCTGCTGATGTCAGCAGTGACGTCAGCTTAAGACGGCTAACATTAGTAGCTGCCGCCGCGTTAACTGTAGGGCTGCTATTGTAGAAGTCTCTCCATCCCTTTTTTTCACCCTCTTTTTTGTTTCGTTTCTTTTTATGATGTCAACAGTGATGTCAACAGAGGGATGCTGACATCAGCAGTGGTGGTTGTTGGGGCCGTTGCTGCAGCTGTTACTATTGCTGTTGCTCTTACTATTGATGCTGTTGCTGCTGCTGCTACGGTTGTTGCTGCTGTTGCTGCCGCTACTGCTGCTGCTGCTACTACCACTGCTACTGTTGTTGTTGCGGCTGTTGTTGTTGATGCTGCTGCTGCTATTGCTACTGCTGCTGCTACTGTTATGGTAGTTGTTGCAGCAACAGCTACCGCTGCTGCTGCTGCTACGTGCTGTTGCGGCTGCTGTGGCTGTTGTAGCAACTATAGCAGCTGTTGCAGCCGCGGCAAAGGCGCAAGTCGGATGGGGGATTTTTTCTGTGTGTTTTTTTTTTCCTTTTGTTTGTCACAGCGTGCTTCGATGCTCGTTGTGGACAGTGGGCTGCGGGCAGCGAGCTTACTGCTCGTTGCCAATAGTGTGCTGCTCGCTGGAAGCAATGGGCTCGCTGCCAACAGCCCGTCGCTCACAGCGAGCTGCGGGCTGCGAGCAGCAGCAGCCGCTGTGAGCTGCTACCGGGTGTAACTCGCTCCTGTTGCTCTTCTAGCCAGCTGTTGCTGCGGCTTATTATTGCGGCTGCTGCAGCCTGCTATTGCTGCTGCTCGCTGCTGCAGCAACTACTCGCTTCTACAGTAACTACTCGCTTCCGTAACGACTATTCACTACCGTTGTTGCTCGCTGCTGCTACTGCTCGCTACAGGTGCTGCTACTCGCTGCTGCTGCTACTCGCTACAACTGCTATTGCAACTGCAAGCTGCTGCTGCTTGCTGCTACGGGCTGTTACGAGCTGCTGTTGCTGTCGACTGCTGCTGTTGCAGGCTGCTGTTGCCACTGCTCGCTCCTGTTGCCCACTGCTCCTGCTACTACAGGCTCTTGCTGCTGCTTACTGGTGCCAGTCACTGCACCTGGGTGACGTTGCCGCGTGCGTCATCACCCACAGGTGTCAGACGCGGCTTGCCTCTCACCTCCTCGTGTCACGCGTGGGGGTCAATGCTGCCATGAAATCGACAACATTTCCCCCGGCCCGGTGGCTATGGGAAAGAATCTGACGCGACCACCAGGCGGGTCAATGGTGCCGGAAAAAATCCGGCAGCATACCCCCTGCATTGGCATGTATGGAGGTCTGCCGGCGTTGTCTGGCACGTGTACGCCACTCTTCTACTGCTGCTGCTACGCTCTTGCTCTGATACCAAGAAGGAAATGCTAGGCAGCAGGTTGGGGCAGTAGCGTTGTTGATGCGTCGTGCGGGCTTCCACTCTCGTTGCTCAAGTTTGCTGCCCCCTCAGTCTGCTGCTGTAGAGTCTAAGTCTGGAAGCTCTAAGTTTGTTACTCAGAAAAGGGCGCGCCAGTGTTCACGTCAGAAAGCAACTGAAAAGTGAAAGTGATTGATTAGGAATGAAGAATGAGAAACAATGGGAGACCCCTCCAAGTTCTAGCTCTCCCCCACTAGTTAAGAACTTGTTACTGAGCTAACTAGCCAATCAGAAAATAGTCCTAGACCTTTTTTCTGGCAGACAGGGTTTTCTCGGTGAGCCCTACCAGACGCCCGACAGCCCAAAACCCGGGCGTCGACCGATTTGCCTGAAAATTGGACTATGTTAGAATACGAACGCTGCGAACGCGGTCGTGCTGTCAAAATCAGCTAGAAAAATAATAGCAAAGAGCTATGGCTACCCGAACCCAGGTAGTGCCTACGACAGTCCACGATGCCAAGCAGTGCCACGCAGCAAGAGACATGGACCCTAGGCAGAACATGATGCTGCAGACGCAATGGCACAATTAGATTGAGCACTAGGAGCATGCAGACAGCTTCTGTGATGGCAGTGACTGCCGGCGGCCCGACCGTCGAAGAGGCCTGCCGATGGAGCTGAGCACGTCGCTGGAGGGGGGAGGCTACAGCGAACTGCGAGTACGTCTCAGCATGCGTCTGCTCTACTGTAGGACACTCCAGCAACGTCGAGTGTCGTCGTCAATCATTTGCACGCCGATGTACACAACCTGGGAGGACACAACAGAGCACAATGAGAGATGCGCGAAAACAAAAAAACATGGGCATTGCTGTTACTTCGTTTTCGACGATGGACACCGCTGATCTATTGAGTGAAACGATGGGTACCGATGTATTTGGAACGTTGTCGGATATTGGAGGGGGGGTTGCGAGATGCGGTGATCGTTGTGATAAAAGAAAGGGGATTTCCCAAGTCCCGCTACTGCTTTTCTCGGTAGGTGCTCGGGCAAGTAAAAAGTAAAACCCACCCCCCCCAAATGTAATTAGGGGGTTTTTTGGATATTGGGGGGGGGGGGGGGTGCGAGATGAGATGCACGTGATGCTAGAAGAAAGGAAACTTGCCGAGCCCCGCTGCCGTGGGGCTCGGCAGGTGCCTGGGAAAGAAAAAATTATTCCCAAACTCCCCACTTCAACTAGGGCGTTTGCTGAGAGATCATGAATGCACCCTTGCGGACACATAAGTTTTGGAGTTCGCACTTGCAAACTCCAAAACTTGCAACAGGGTTACATCTTACATTGGTGAGGCCAGTGTCAGACATTACTCACTTCGTGCTCGAAGTCGGGAATGTACGACTTGGACTCAGCTGCCATTTTACTTCGCTTGCACAATGAAAACCATGAGCACCGCTGTCATTTCGTTTGCAACTATGGACACGGCAAGTTTATCGTTTACGATTATGGACATTGCCGTTTTTCTGTTTCCGACTATAGAGACTGTTGATCGATCAACCCAAACGATGGGCATTGTATTTTGAACCCATGTGTAAGCGTGCCAGGACGTCGCGACAAAAAAGGGGGCAAGTGTTACGTACCAGACGTACAAGCGTTCCAAATTCTTCGATCGGGCATTTTTTCGTTACACAAATAGCCCACTGCGTGTTGGGACCCTGATTTAGGCTCCGACGATCGAGGGCAATTCGGCCAGCTGCCCTCGCCCTTCGGCTTTCTTTCTTGCAAGTTCTAACAACTTTGACCACTTTCGAGAATCATTGTCAAAAGTGTCGCGATTTCGGTTGACTTCTTGACGTATCGAGATTCATAAAGATGCATCTCGCATCTTCACTGTTGATCATTGAAGCCCCCTGATTCCTCGGTGGATATATTCGATCCAACCACTCACAACACGACTCCACACGCGTCGCTCGACAATTGGTCGACGACCCGGACTACATATCATTTGTAACTTGACACTTGTATGTATGTGTTCATTCTTTCTGATACTTATCATCGAAGTATAGTTACCACTAAATACAAAATTTTCAAGCGTTTTTCTTTGCAATTCATACGTATTCACCATCCATGTTGCGTTCGGCATAACACCAACGTGGTGAAAGAGTGTGGTTTGGGTGGAAGAGTGCATCGATAGAGGCCATTCAACATGTCCAAGCTAGGAGTCCAAGGATGAACATTTGTGTTTTGCATGGATTGGGATGAATGTTCACGACTTATCTGTCGGAACTTATTTTTGAATAGTGCAGATGGTCAACTCAAATGTTTAATCTCGGTTTTTGAACAAATGAATGAATACTGAAAAGCCAAGTGATCGAGGTGAGAGGCACCCTTCTGCAGTGCAGTGGGTGCTCCAAAAGGAGTATTAATGTTCTTGCTGCTAAAACGGTTTCGGTTTTCTTTTTCGGCAGCCTTTTTCGACGGCCTTGTTCCTAGTGTTGTTGATTTTATCTTCCGAATAGATATCTAGAAATGGATAACGTTGAGACCAGTCTACGGGACCCAATCCCTTTGGCCTTCCAATCTCTTGCGTTGCCAGCCGATTTTAATCGACAGGGCAACCGACTGCTGACGAATCTAGGCAGACAAGTTCGGTACGACTACATGAAAGAAACCAGGGCCGTGCCTGGGAACGTGTGAATAGGCAGTGGCAATTCACGCCACTCATCTTTCGAGGCGCCTTTTGGGGAAATCTGTTCTCAAATGCTTCGTGAATCGTGGATTGTAAAGTCGAAGTAGCGTTCAGAATCTTTAAACCACCTTTCCCGGCTGATGAACTGTGTTTCCTCCTTTATATTCCGTCATAAGTCAACGGAGAGTTTAACGATGACGTCATGAATATGAGTGGCGTGAATTGCCATTGCCTATTTACACGTTCCCAGGCACGGCGCAGTTCCCTCGGCATGAAAGATAACGTCAGGAGCCTATCCACTTGATTTCAAATTGCCGTTTTCCTCCTGCTGCGCTAGTTTTCAATGCAGGAGTGATTTTAAATTCGTCCGGCGATCATTTTTACGTCTGCCTTCCTTTATCGTACGTACAAGAGTGCTGTAACTTAAATCTTCGGCATTCCGAGGTTCCAAATACTCGTGGATGTAAGCTTTAACCGCTTTGTTCGTGTTGCCAATGAAAATCAGATTATTCTCGTTTCCATCCCGGTCAGTTACCGCCAGAAATCTTGACGCCGCGACCGAGGATCTTACAGTTGGGCTGTTGACGTCATGAATGAGCTCGGGGCTCCCATGTTCGTTGTTAAGAGTGCAAAAAGTTATCGGCGGTAAATCAACTTCCTTGATTTGGACTTGAATAGCGTTAGCAACGCAGTGAAAACTCACTCGTCGAGCGCGACGAGGTTTCTTGACCACCGAGATAAAAAGTGGATGGTGTTTCAGCCAGGGCAGCGGAAACATTGTCGTCATCCATTGCAGATGGGACAAACCATCGCTGTGCTATGGGCCAGCGGCGACAGATGTAGTCTCGGTTGAAGCCATGTGCCGATGCAGGTTTTACGGAACTCAAAAGATAGCGAATTGGCAAACCCAATCCTGCTATGGTCGCATGCTGAGCTCATCGGCAACTGCAGCTTCTCAGGTTTCGTCCCCTTTCCAGTATTAGAAATGTGCGTCATCATCTGGCGTCATTTGCAGGCCATGTACGCCACTTGCATGGCCGAACGCCGAGTGAGTTTTCCTCATTGCTGCCGGTCGTCTCTCGTGTGCCTGCGTGCACCGCGTGTGGCATGTGTGAGAGGTCGTGGTCGGCCTGTCGCGACACGGTCGCCAAAGCTCGCGTGACGCTGGTTCGTGGGTTGAGACACCTCTTCGACATTTGGTCATTTTTCTCTTTTGGCCATGTTTTTGAGAATCCTTCGTAAACTGGCCGCGCCTTGGAGTCGTCATCTATATTGGCCATAAAGTGTCGCTCGCTTTCAGATCTGGCCATAATCGACCGCGCTCCGCAGCCTCCCTTACTGTTTTAGCCATTTTCAAGCGCGCGCCGGCTCCTCCTTTCAAATGTGGCCATGAAGACGGCCGACGGAAAAAGAATCGCGCGAGAGAGCGATATTGACAAAAGAAGCCCCATCATCACTCGGTGAACTCCGAATATCATTCATAATGTTCAGAGTATCAAACATGGACATGAAAGGCTAAATCTTCACCTTCTAGCACGCTCCAAGAAATAAACAAGTACAGCCACAATGATAAGGGAAATGAAACTAAAGCGAGAGTTTTGGGGGAATAAAAGGCATCTTCATAACTAGAATAGGTGATTGAAATCTAAATATAAATACTCGCCCTTCATACAATAATAAAATGAAGAGAAAAAATGTCAAAAAAACAGAATCATGACAATTCTGATTTAAGATAAGATTTTATTAAAAAAGAAAACGATGATATAATATACTTACGTATCACATCAAAATAAGATAAACTAAATAATAGAAACAACATAATTCAACTGACATTTAAGGTAGAATGAAGATCTATTTTTATATATTAAAATTTTAAAAATATTTAAATTAATGGAAAAATAAGATGATAATTTGAATAAAAATTAAATAACAAGTTATTCATTTGATTTTTCTTCAAAGCTACAAAAATTCTAAATTAAAAAAAAAACAAATTGTTACATGATTTAATATGTATTGTTCATCAAGGTCTTAAAAGTTTCGGGAATCAATGAAATGTAAAACAAATTTCAGAGTTTTTCTTAAGGAGCAATCATTCAATTTCTAAATTTCAATATAATTCAAGAATTTGTCTAGATTATCTCAATTTTTCCAACTTAAGAATAGGCATTAATTATTAATGGTATACATTAATTAATGAAATAATACAATCGCTTGTTTTAATTGTAAAATGAGATCATTGCGTTTACTATACAATGATTTAAACATTAAAAGTGAGAAATCATGTGTAAAATTCTTATATGAGCATTTAGTTATGGAAAATACTACTTCATCATGATTTCAAGCATTATTTATGCCTCTACATATGCATATTGTTATAATTATCATGCAGATTCTGCTGCATAAAAAACATTAATGTAGTTTTCTCAATTTTGAATGAATAAATGAGAGTTCAATTTTATCTATAGCACAAGATTATGTGCTTTTATGGGTATTCATTAAACCTTTTTCTAGATGAAAGCCAAAAAGTGAGGAAAGATACAAATCAGACTCACATAAATGTATGAAATGATATATAATCAAAGTTTTATTATTTCTTGAAACCATATTTGAATTTATTTATAAATAATGTTATTTTGTTAAGTTTTTATAATTCTATGAGGGCGAGTATTTATATGTAGATTTCAATAACCTATTCTAGTTATGAAGATGCCTTTTATTCCCCCAAAACTCTCGCTTTAGTTTCATTTCCCTTATCATTGTAGCTGTACTTGTTTATTTCTTGGAGCGTGCTAGAAGGTTAAGATTTAGCCTTTCATGTCCATGTTTGATACTCTGAACATTATGAATGATATT
>SZWC01002149.1:204309-242713 GCA_023375785.1 Penium margaritaceum | reverse complement strand
GCACAGGCTGCACCAGGGTGGCGCCCGGCGGAGTGGCCATGTTGAGCGTCTTGAGCATGTCCAGAGTGGCAGGGTCAACCTCGATGACGTCGGTCTTCACCGCCGACTCCTCGGGCACAAAGTCCATGCTCAAAATTTTGGGAAAAACTTGAGCCACGTTCTTTGAACCTGAATTTCCTATGTTTCCTCGGAAGTAGCTCAGTCATTTCTAGGTGCAAAACAGTCACACGAATGTGACTGAAACCTGATTTCTTTTTGTTAACCTGCTTCAGATTTTGTTCAAATTTCAGTCACTTTGCACGTGCAAAACAGTCACACGATGCATTGTTTTGGTTGGCGTGAAATGTGAAGACGAGTTTCTCAGACTCCAGCCTGACTAGTCTATTGTACTGAACCTGGGTCCATGGTGGTTGCGGGCATGGTTGCAGGCACCATGGCACACTCTTTCGGGGTTCTTTGAGTACTTCGTGAAGCTGCCGCTGACGCTGCCCCGCATGCTTACCATCCCGGTCCACAGCCAGGACGCGTGGTCGCGCACGTGGTTTGTGGCCAGCGTGACGCTCGCTCTCCCGTTCGCACTACTCGTCACGGCCGGCCCTGCAGCAGGCCTTCGTGCGTGGCTCGGTTGCACGTGTGCTGGCGCGTTCTTGGGTGCCTTCGCGTTCCTCACATCGACAGCCACGCAACCTCCGCCGTACTTGGTGCCCTTCTGGGTGCTTGCCGGGTTCGCCATGAGCATCCTGTGGTTCTACGCGATCGCAAATGAGCTCGTGGCCCTGCTGGTCGCGTTTGGGGTGCTTCTGCAGATCGATTCCGCCGTCCTGGGCCTCACTGTGCTCGCATGGGGCAACTCCATCGGCGATCTAGTGGCCCTCGCTTCTGGGGGCAAAGCCTCCCGCGTGCAGATTGCCTGGTCCGGCTGCTTCGCTGGCCCTCTCTTCAACACCCTCGTTGGGTTGGGGTCGTGCATGGTGTTGAGCGCATCCGCCTCCCTCCCTCAGCCCTTCACCATGCCGGAGGACCCCACTCTCCCATGGACGCTCGGTTTCCTGTTGGGGGTTCTGCTGCTTCTGTTGATCTGGCTGCCCAGGAATGGGATGAAGCTTGGGCGCGCTCTAGGCATCGTTCTCGTCCTGTCGTACTGTTCTTTCATGGGCCTCAGGATCGTGCACCTGCTTGGTTTGACCCTACCTTCATTATAAAAGTTCATTACTGTACATAAGACTTCCTGCTGCACAGATTTCAACCCCGCCATGCGCAAACAAATTCTGAGTTGACAATGACTGGATTGCGCCAAGGAAATGGCGGGCAAGTGGCACTGGCCAAGTAGTTGAAGTTGAAACGTCTCGTCATGTCATGGACTTCAACATGTTGCAACTGCATAAAGTATGGAAGCAGCTCGGCTTCTCCTACTGAATTTCTCATTGCTCTTTCACCCAACCAGGTGATTTCACCATTCTGACCTGCCTCATGATTGTGTGTCCACTGCGTTGGCCTCACTGAGGACTTGCCCTGATTCACTAATCTCTAGTTGTCCACTGGCCGCTGAAGGGCTTGTTTCATCAACGAGCCGACTGGTGGACTGAACTAAGAAAGTGCATAGAAGCTTCCTAGCAACACAGCCGCTGACCGGGCGTCAGTGCCTGATCAGACGGTGACGACAGTCACAGGTCGTACACACAACGGCAAGGGTTTGGCTAGGAGACACAAGGCACAGTGTCAGAATGCTTCAATATAGCATATGCAGAGAGAAATGACAAATGACAAGTCCAAGGCATAAATACCTGCCGCAGCGCACGGCGGGTGTCGCACGCGGCAGTCCAAGAGCTGTCCTAAAACCGGCCCAAAACCACTATTTTGGCCGTAACTCTGCGCACACATGTCAGAATGCTACGCCGTCTGAACCTAGACGTGCAAAATCAAAAGACGGACGCTACGACTGGTCATATGCATGCATCCATCGACAGACATTGAGCATACAATGCAAAAACATGCAAATAGGCCTCATGATTAGTCTGCCGAAAGACGCCTGCAAGACGTAGAAGACACAGCAGAGAGTCCCGGTGGCATATGGGGCTCTGGTGCAGTGGTCGACCAGCTCCAAGCTGGTCGTCCGCCGCCTGTCATCGCGCCGGTGCCACCAGGGCCGCCCGCCTCAGGGATCTGCACGAGTATGGACACGACCGAGTGGTCACAGTAAATGGAAACTATGCAGCAGGTTGGGGCAGCAGCGTTGTTGATGCAGCGTGCGGGCTTCCACGCTCGTTGCTTAAGTCAGCTGCCCCCTCAGTCTGCTGCTCTAGAGTCTACGTCTGGAAGCTCTGGGTTTTGTTACTCAGAAACGCGCGCGCCAGAGTTAGCGCCAGATTCCAGCTGAAAACTGTTAATGACTGATTAGGAATGAAGAATGTACAGCAATGGAGATCTAGCCCCCCCCCCCAGCTCTGTAGAGCTTGTTACTCAGTTCATCAGCCAATCAGAAAATAGCTCAGTTCAGGCTGGCAGGTTTTCTCGGTGACGCCTGCCAGACAGCTGACAGCCCAAAACCCGGGCGTCGTCCGTTTTGCCTGAAAACTGGACCATACCATGATACCAACGCTGCAAACGCAGCCGTGCGGTCACAATCTGCTAGAAAAATAGTAGCGAGGAGTTATGGCAGCCTGAACCCAGGTAGTGCCCACGATGGTTTATGCTGCCAAACAGGGCCATGCAACATGCAACTGAGACCCTAGGCAGTGCATGACGACGCAGGCACGATAGTACGCGCTGGACGCATGCAGACAGCGACTGCGGTGGCAGTGACCGCCGGCAGTGCGACCGCCGAGGAGGCTTGCCGATGGAGCTGAACACGTCGCCGGAGAGAGGAGGCTCCAGCGAACTGCGAGACGACCTCAGCGTGCGTCGGCTCCACCGGACGACACTCCATCGACGTCGAGTCTCGCCGTCAGTCATCTGCACGCCGATGTACACAAGCCAGGAGGACACAACAGAGCACAATGAGCGCAAAAACCAACACTCCCCCATGACTCACAGGCGTAGTGCACATGGGTGGGCAGAGACATGGTCAACACACGTACTCCCCCTGTACATGCAGAAGTGCAGGTAGAGACAAAGAAAGTACGTCACGGACGCACACCGACTGAACTCACAGCCTTCTTAAACGAGTCCCGCTTTAGTGCTTTCGTCCGGAAGTCAGCCAGCTGCCGTGCTGTCTCAATCCACACGATGCTGATGCTGCCGTCGTGCAACAACGAACGCACATAGTGATATTCAATATTGATGTGCTTTGTGCAAGTGTGATGCACACCGTCATTGTCTGCAATGGCCATGGCACTCTCATTGTCACAATGCAAGGTGATGAATGCGACAGACTGACGCAACTCGGACAACAGACGGCGCAACCACACGCTCTCACACGCGCCTTAGCCAAGGGCCACGTACTCAGCCTCAGCAGTGTTGCATGCAATGCACCCCTGCTTGCCACTACGCCAGGACACAGCTGTGCACCCGACCAGAAAGATCCAACCAGTGCGACTCTTACCGTCTGGACTGCCGGCCCAGTCGCTGTCGGTGTAACCCACTACAACGACGGACGGCTGACGGCGGAACATGAGGCCTCGCCGAGGGGTCGAGACGACATAGCGCAATACTCGGATCGCGGCCTCAAAGTGGAGGTGACGCGGCTCCTGAGAAAACTGGGCCAGGAGGTTAACGGCGAACGCGATGTCTGGACGCGTCGTCGTCGCCAGGAACATCAGTGACCCGATGACACGCAGATACGTGGTCACATCAACTGGCTCCCCCACAACAGCTGGGTCATGACTCTTCAACTTCACCTGGCCATCGGGTGACATTGGTGAGGAAGCGTTGGGCACAAGGGGCAAGTCCTCGGCGAAGCGAGCTGACAGGGTCTGCACATAGGCAGCCTGGTGGACATGCAGGACGCCCTGAGAGCGATCATGCTCGAGCTCCATGCCCAGGAAGACTCGGGCAGAACCGAGATCCTTCATCTGGTAGGCAGCGTGCAGTAGGTCCTTGACGTGCTGGATGGCTGTCGTGTCTAGTGACGCAATTAGGAGATCGTCGACGTAGACCAGGACTGCGGTGAAGGTCTGACCTCGCAGGCTGATGAACAGTGTGTGGTCAGCGGTGTTGCGCTGGAGGCCGCCACGGAGAAGCGTTACGCTGATCTCTTGGTTCCAGCACTGAGGCGACTGCTTCAGACCATAGAGGGCCTTCCGCAGCCGCCAAACTCTCCCAGTGCCATCGTCGAAGCCTGGGGACTGCGTCATGTAGAGCTCCTCACCCTCCAATGAGCCATGGAGGAATGCGTTGCTCACGTCCATCTGATGCACCTCCCACCCGTGCTGGGCAACCAGGCTGAACAATGCCCGGCTAGTGGAGAACCGGCCAACTGGGGCGAAGATCTGGTCGTAGTCGATCCCAGGGTCCTGAGCAAACCCCTTTGCTGTGAGACGGGCCTTGTACTTGTCCAAGGATCCGTCAGGCTTCCACTTACGCCAAAAGACCCACTTGGCACTGATGGCCTTTCGACCTGGAGGGAGGTCGACGAGGTCATACACGTGGTGCTATCGGATAGCGGCGAACTTCCTCGGCACAGGCAGCATCCCAATGTGCGGCCTCAGGGGAGGCTCGAGCCTCGCGCAGGGTGGAAGGGTCCTCTGGGCGCGCTGTGGACCAGACTGAGAGGGCATGTGCATCACGAGCCCCAGGTGGGATGCGTGCGAGTGCGGCCACAACAGCATGCCGATGCTCGTGATGAAGCATGGCGTACCCCAATGCAGAGCCCGGGTGAAGGTTTGCGATAATGGCAGAAGTGGTCAGGCCGAGAGCCTTTGTGCCAGGGTCCCCACTCACGACCGTGGGAGTGGAGGAGACACGTTGAGCCACAGGGGGTCGAGGCGCCACGGAACGGGGAGCGACAGTCTGCGCGCTCACTGTTGGCCGAGGTCGGAGGCTGCCGCCTGGGCCACGTGTGTAGCGCGGTCGGGCATAAGATGGTGCTGAGTCCGACGGGCCGACGGAGGCGGACGGTGCTCCTGGTCCGGAGGAGCCAGTAGACGCAACAGGCGCTGCTGGGCCAAAGGGGCCAACGGACGTAGCTGGAGCTGCCGGCCCAGAGGGGCGAGTGGACGTGTCTGGGGCTGCTGGCCCGGAGGGGCCAGCAGACGCGACTGGAGACGTCGGCGTGGGGGGGCCATCGGAAGCGACTAGGGCTACCGGCCCGGAGGGACCAGTGGACGCGACTGGGGCTGCCGGCCCGGAGGGACTAGCGGACGCGACTGGGGCTGCCGGCCCGGATGGGCCAGCGGACGCGACTGGGAATGCTGGCCCGGAGGGGCCAGCAGATGCGACTGGGGTTGCCGGCCCGGAGGAGACGGCGGACAAGACTGGGGATGCCGGCCCGGAAGGGCCAGTAGACGCGACTGGGGTTGCCGGCCCGGAGGAGCCGGCAGACGAAACTGGGGCTGCCGGCCTGGGGGGACCAGTAGACGCGACTGGGTCAGCTGGCTCGGAGGGGCCAGCGGCCGCGACCGGGGCTACCGGCTTAGAGGGACAGAGTGATGTGTCACCGGAAGCGACAGGATGGAGGACGGACTCACCACTCCCCCACGCGACGGGAGGGACACGGAGTAGCCGGAGCGGATGAGGTCGCGGGGAAACAGGTCCTCGAAAAAGAGGGCATCGCGGGACTCGACGATGCAGTGTCGGGATGGGTCCCAGAAGCGCCAGGCCTTGGACTGACGAGACACATCGAGAAAGGTGCAGGGACGTCCACGGGGGGCAAGCTTGCCACCCTGCTGTGGAGCGGGCAGCCACACGACGGCTACGCAGCCCCAGACGCGAGCCGGGCGGAGGTCAGCGCGCCGACCGCACCAGTGCTGATAGGGCATGGACTGACGGGGAAGGGGACCGTGGGGAACCCTGTTCCAGACCCAGGTCATGTAGGCCATGGCCTCAAAGTAGAAGCCATCGGAGAGACCGGACTCGACCCGCATGGTGCAGACGGCGTCGGCCATGGTGCGGTTCCACCGCTCAGAGACGCCATTCTGGGCGGGTGTGTAGGGCGCAGACGTCTCATGGCGGATACCGCGGGAGGCAAGAAAGGTCGTGGCCTCACCCAGGTACTCGCCACCGCGATCGAAGCGAAAGCGATGTAGGGGACGGCCACACTCGCGCTCCGCGAGGACAAGCCAGTCCTGAATGGTTCGGGCGATATCGCTCTTCTGCCGAAGGCAGAAGACCCAACGGTAGCGAGAGTAGTCGTCCGTCAGAGTGAGGACATAGCGGCCATGCTCACCGACGGACTCGGTGGGGAGAGGGCCCATGACGTCCGAGTGGACAAGGTCAAGGGGGGCGGACGCCCGTGAGGAAGAGAGGGGGTACGTAGACCGGTGCATCTCCCTGAGCGTAGTCAATGCACTCAGTCGGGCATGGGAGAGGGAAGGTCTCTGGATCAAGGCCCTTGGCCGGCTGGGTGCGGAGCATGCTCTCTATTGCGGCAGAGTGGACGTGGCAAAGGCGGCGGTGCAAGAGGCGGGTGTGCTGAGGAGAAAGCGTGCTGGTGACGAACACATGACCGGTCGCAGCCAACGGGGAGGAGACGGGAGGGGAAGAAGCGAGGCGGGGAACGTGCCACAAGTTACCACAGGCGGTGGCGTGCAGTACGACAAGACCCGACGGACGCAATGACACAGTGCCGACACCACGTGAGTGCACAACGTCCATGCTCATGCGGTCAAGGGCAGTCACGGACAGGAGGCTGAGCTCGAGACCAGGGACGAAGAGAACATCGGTCAAAAAGACGTCACTGGGTGGACCACGGAAACGAACAACACCTACCCCACGGACCGGCAACACCTGTCCGGAGCCCGTCCGAACACCGGAGACATCGCCGATGGGACCGAGCATACTGAAGGCCTCGCAAGAGGCCGTCATGTGATGCGTGGCCCCGGAGTCGATGATCCAGGTCTCAGCAGGGTCCTGGACAGGGGTCGCCAGATCAGTCACGGTCACATGGTAACACGCGAGGGACGCGGACACGGTGGACGGAGGCGCGAAAGGAGACTGCCAGTCGTCAAGCCATGCAATGTCGTCAAGGAGTGGGGTGGATGAGATCACGGGAGACGACGAGACAGACGAGGAAACTGGACACGACCGCAGCTCAGTCTCAGTCATGCAGGGATGGGCTGGAGGGCAGGAGGTGACGCAACTCGCACTTCCCTGGGGAGGAGGGCGAGGGAGGCCAAGTTGGAGCGCGATGAACTGCTCCAGCTGACGCTCTTGGGATGACGGCCCATGAGTGTAGACAGAATGCGGAGTGACGGCGCCGGAGCCTGGGTAGTAGGGTGACTGAGCCGACGAAGGAAGCGGAGGTGCCGACGGCTGAGGGTAGTACTACTGCGGGTAGTACTGCTGCGGCGTGGGTGGCTGCAGGACGAGGTCGGAGTGGTAGGACCAGCAGCAACGACGGCGGCAGAGGTGAGGCGACGCTCCCGCCGGCGTCGCATGGTGGCGATGACGCGGGCCTCGTCCGTTGGGAGAGGGCACGTGTACCACCCGTGCCTAGGCTGGCCACAGTTGTGGCAGACCGAGCCACTACCGTTGGGACTGGTCGATGACTGCTGCTGCTGCTGTTGCGATGGACCCTTGCCCTTCTTGTTCCGGCTTTTCTTCTTCTTCCCTGAGGGCGATGAGGTAGCTCCGACAGGGAGGCAACGGCTACGGAGGCAACGGCAGGGGTGGCGACGGCAGGGGATGCAAGGGCCTCTGCGCGATGGAGCTGGGACTCCTGGCGAGCTTCCTCAATGCGGAGGAAGAGCTCGTATGCCCAGGGCATGAGAGTGCCTTGGGCCTCCATGGTGGTGAGGACGTCCTGAGGATAGTGGACGAAGACGTCAGCGTATGCGCTGGTGGCGCCGCGCTTGATGGCGAGGAGCGCGGACAGAGGGGGTGGAGCCGACTTGCCGAGTCGACGGGGGATGTCCTCCGCTCGCTACCACTAGGCAGTGACCGTCTCGGCCTCCCCCATGTGGAGGGAGTTGAACTCCCGGAGCAGACGGCTCATCTCAGTGTCGCTGGACAGGCGATGGGGTCTGGTGAGGACGTGCCAGGCGGCTGCCGGGTCTGGGATGGCGCCGGTGGTGAAGTCGCCGAGGAAGGGCTCCAGGGCAAGGCGGGAAGCTGGAGGGGCGACTGGTACAAGGGCGCGGACGGCGCGACCAGCGTCATATAGCTAGTCGGCCTGGGTGGAGTCGTAAGGGAGGGTGTAGTAGGCCCACAGACCCTCACCGTGCGCCCAGATCCGGAAGCTGAGCTCCCAGCTCCGGAACTGCTCGCCGGCCTGAAGCGGCGGTGGCGGCGTCTCAAAGTCCTTCTGCCTACGGCCGGCACNTGCCGGGTCTGGGATGGCGCCGGCGGTGAAGTCGCCGAGGAAGGGCTCCAGGGCAAGGCGGGAAGCTGGAGGGGCGACTGGTACAAGGGCGCGGACGGCGCGACCAGCGTCATATAGCTAGTCGGCCTGGGTGGAGTCGTAAGGGAGGGTGTAGTAGGCCCACAGACCCTCACCGTGCGCCCAGATCCGGAAGCTGAGCTCCCAGCTCCAGAACTGCTCGCCGGCCTGAAGCGGCGGTGGCGGCGTCTCAAAGTCCTTCTGCCTACGGCCGGCACCCAGAGTGGGGCCAAGGAAGGAGGTCACTGTCTGCCGTTGGCGCTGAGTCTGCTGTTGTGCTAAGTTGTATGTGGCGGCGGACACCGCGGGGCTAGCGTGCCCTGGAGGGATGAACGACGGCAGCGCGCTGGTGGCAGTTTGGGAGGCGACTGGCTGTAGCGCCGCAAGCTGCTGTGTCAAGGCGGCGAGTTGTTGCTGAAGAGCAGCAAGTGGGTGAGGGGTGCTGCCAACGTTATTAGTGGGCTGCTGCTGCTGCTGCTGCTGCTACTACTGTAGGGGCGGCGGCTACTACTGCTGCATAGGCGGTGGCTGCTGCTGTATGGCAGCGGCTGTTGCTGCTGCAGCGGTGGCGGCTGCTGCTGTAGAGGCGGCGGCTGCTGCTGTTATAGCGGCGGTGGCTGCTGCTGTATGGGCGGCGGCTGCTGCTGTAGCGGCGGTGGCGGCTGCTGCTGTAGAGGTGGCGGCTGCTGCTGCTGTAGCGGCAGTGGGTGCTGCTGTATGGGTGGCGGCTGCTGCTGCAGCTGCGGCGGCTGCTGCTGTAGAGGCGGTGGCTGCTGCTGCTGCAATGGCGGTGGCTGCTGCTGTTGGTGCGGCGGTGGCAGTTGCTGTTGCCGTGGCGGCGGCGGTTGGTCCTGTTGCGGCGGCGGCGGCAGCTGCAAGTCCTGCGGCGGCGGCGGCTGCTGCTGCTGCAGCGGCGGCGGGTGCTGCTGCTGCTGCTCCTGTAGCAATCGCTGCAAGAAAGGAGGGGTAGGGGTCCCCCCATCAGAGGAGGACCCCCCTCGCCGGGACTATCAGCCATGCCTTGGTGTCTGTGTTTTCTTTTTTTTGCTGTTGTCTTTGTGTTGCTGCTTCAGCAAGAGGTTGGGGGAGTGGGAAGTCTATCCACTCCTCTGGCCTTCCCCCTTTCCCCTTTCACCCTCCCTCTTTTTTTTTTTGTTGATGATGTCAGCAGTGACGTCAGCAGTGACGTCAGTAGAGGGGTGCTGACGTCAGCAGCGGCGAATGTTGGGGCCGCCACTGCTGCTGTTGGTGCTGATGCTGCTGTAGCAGCTGCTGCTGCTGCTGCTGCTGGTGCTGCTGTTGCTGCTGCTACTGCTGCTGCTGCTGTTGCTGCTTCTGCTACTGCTACTGCTGCTACTGCCGCTGTTTGCTGCTACGGCTGCTGCTGCGGGTGCTGCAGCTACTATTGCTCGTGCTGTGAGCTGCAGCAGTTGCTGTGGCTGCAGCGGGCTGCAGCAACGAGCTGCTGTATCTCGCTGCTGCAGCTGAGTGCTGCTGCAGCTGCTGCGTGCTACAGCAGCTGCTCGCTACAGCTGCAGGCTGCTGTAGCGAGCTGCGGGGGTGGGGGATTTTTTTTTCCGTCTGTTCTTTTTGTTTTTGTTTTTTTTTGTCTTGTCACAGTGTGCAGCAACCCGCTGTCTGCTGCAAGTAGCGAGCTGCTGCTTGCCCAGCAGCAGCGAGCTGCTGCTCGCTGGCAGCAGCGGGTTGCTGCTCGCTGCTCGCTCGCTGCAAGCAGCGGGCAGCAGTAGCCGCGGCTGGCAGCTGCTGCTCGCTGCTGCTGCTGCTGCTACAGCTGGCGGCTGCTGCAGCTCGCTGCAGCAGCTGCTGCAGCCCGCTGTTGCTACTGCACGCTGCTGCAGCTGCTACGTGCTGCGGCTGCTGCTTGCTGCTGCTACGGGCTGCTGCAGCCGGCTACTGTTACGGGCTGCTGCTGCTGCTGCACGCTCCCGCTGCTGCTGCACGCTGCTGCTGCTGCTGCTGCGAGCTGCTGCTGCTGCGGGCTGCTGCTGCTGCTGCAAGCTGCTGTTGCTGCGGGCTGCTGCGAGTTGCTGCTTCTGCCTGCTGCTGCTGGTGGTGCCAGTCACTACACCTGGGTGACGTTGCCGCGTGCGTCGTCTCCCACAGACGTCAGACGCCGCCTGCCGCTCACCTCCTCGCGTCACGCGTGGGGGTCAGTGCTGCCGAAAAAATTTCGGCAGCATTTCCCCTGGCCCAGTGGCCGTGGGAAAAAATCTGACGCCGCCACCAGGAGGGTCAATGCTGTCGGAAAAAATCCGGCAGCATTTCCCCTGCACTGGCGCGTATGGGGGTCCGCCGGCGTTGTCTGGCACGTGTTCGCCAGTCTTCTGCTGCTGCTGCTACGCTCTGGCTCTGATACCAAAATGGAAACTATGCAGCAGGTTGGGACAGCAGCGTTGTTGATGCAGCGTGCGGGCTTCCACGCTCGTTGCTTAAGTCAGCTGCCCCCTCACTCTGCTGCTCTAGAGTCTAAGTCTGGAAGCTCTGGGTTTTGTTACTCAAAAACGCGCGCGCCAGAGTTAGCGCCAGAAAGCAGCTGAAAACTGATAATGACTGATTAGGAATGAAGAATGAACAGCAATGGGGGACCCCTCCAAGTTCTAGCCCCCCCCTAGCTCTGTAGAGCTTGTTACTCAGTTCAGGCTGGTAGGTTTTCTCGGTGACGCCTGCCAGACAGCCGACAGCCCAAAACCCGGGCGTCGTCCGTTTTGCCTGAAAACTGGACCATACCATAATACCGACGCTGCAAACGCAGCCGTGCAGTCAGAATCTGCTAGAAAAATAGTAGCGAGGAGTTGTGGCAGCCTGAACCCAGGTAGTACCCACGATGGTTTATGCTGCCAAACAGGGCCATGCAACATGCAACTGAGACCCTAGGCAGTGCATGACGACACAGGCACGACAGTACGCACTGGACGCATGCAGACAGCGACTGCGGTGGCAGTGACTGCCGGCAGTGCGACCGCCGAGGAGGCCTGCCGATGGAGCTGAACACGTCGCCGGAGAGAGGAGGCTCCAGCGAACTGCAAGACGACCTCAGTGTGCGTCGGCTCCACCGGACGACACTCCATCGGCGTCGAGTCTCGCCGTCAGTCATCTGCACGCCGATGTACACAAGCCGGGAGGACACAACAGGGCACAATGAGCGCAAAAACCAACAACCGAGTGGTCACAGTAAATTGTATAGGAACGGCACAAAGCACAACACTCCCCCATGACCCGATGGTACGCATGTCCATACGCGTGCAACACTGGTACGAACACAATAGTGAGTGACATGAACAAATGAGACGCAGACGAACATCCCACACTCAATCTCTCTCACGTATGGGGCGAAGCCCAACAGAACGAATGGCCACCAGGAACTTTCCGCGAGCAAGTGCCTTCGTCAAGAAGTCAGCACGCTACGTGTCAGTACCCACCCACATGATGGGGATCACGAGTTGCTCCACCAGATCACAAACGAAGTGATGCTCAACCGCAATGTGCTTTGTGCAAGCATGAAAAACAGCGGAGTTCTCCGCAATGGCGAGAGCACTCTCGTTGTCGCAATACAGTACAATGGTGGGTACTAACTACCCAAGCTGAAGAAACAAGCGCTGCAGCCATACTGCCTCAGCAGCTCCTACGCCCAGAGCAACATACTCTGCCTCTGACGAGCTACATGCAATGCAGCCCTGCTTCCCACTTTGCCAAGACAAAGCGGTACCACCGAGCAGAAACACGTAGCCAGTAGGACTGCGTCCATCAGGGCTCCAAGCCCAATCACTGTTAGTGTAGCCGTCAAGGACCATCGAACACTGCCGACGAAAGCAGAGTCCGAGGTACGGCGTGGAGACCACGTACCGTACCACTCGCACAGCCGCGTGAAGGGCTCTCACACGTGGAGCCTGCGAGAACTGAGCGAGGAGGTTGACGGCGAACGCGATGTCAGGACGCGTGGTGGTGGCCAGGTTCATCAGGATCCGATGAGACGGGGGTACAAGGTCACGTCCACTGTCTCCCCAAGTTGTGTAGGATCATCCACCTTCAGGGCATCCTGCCCATCGGGTGTAAGAGGTGTGGAAGTGGATGGCACTACACCAAGGAGATCGCTGAAGCGCTCCCCCATGACTCGTGCGTATCGAGCCTGATGCAACAACAGTGTCCGATGTCTGCGATCTCGCACGATCTCCATACCAAGAAACACCGATGCAGGACGGAGGTCCTTCATCCTGTAGGCAGTCTACAGGACAGCCCTGGCCTCCTTCACGACCTCCAGGGACGTAGACGCAATCAGAAGGTCATCAACATAGACCAGGATGGCGGTGAACCGCTTGGGTGTCGGTAGGATCAAGAGCGAGGGGTCTGCCTTGCTCTGTACGTATCCTGCGCGAGTCAAGGTGCCAGTGATCTCCCGGTTCCAACACCGTGGAGACTGCTTGAGGCCGTACAAGGACTTCCGCAAGCGTGAGACCTTGTCACCGTCCTAAAAACCTAGTGGCTGAGCCACGTAGATCTCCTCATCCAGAGAGCCATGGAGGAACGCATTTTTCACATCCATCTGGTGCAGTTCCAACTCATGCTGAGCCACTACACCGAACAGAGATCGAGCTGAGGTCATGCGGCCGACAGGGGCAAAGGTGCCAGTGTAATCAACTCCCTCAATCTGAGAGTACCCCTTGACGACCAAGCGGGCCTTGTAGCGTTCCAGTGAGCCATCCGGCTTCACCTTCTTGCGAAAGACCCACTTGACCTGAATCGCCTTCCTCCCAGGGAGAAGGTCGACCAGCTCGTAGACTCTGTGCTCTCGGATAGCACGAAGCTCATCCTTGCAAGCAGCTCGCTAGGCATCAACATTCTGCGATGAGAGAGCCTCCCTCAATGTGCCCGGGTGAGGCGCCATAGAGGGGGAACTCTGCGTGGCAAGTGCACACGCCTCAGTGTCAGGCCTGACGGCCACGAGATCAGCTGCTGCGTCACAGGCGATATGGAACTCGCGAGTGACCAGGATGTGCCCTATGGGGCACGTTGGGTGTACCTCTGAAAGCTCAGTGCGGACACTCAGACCTAAGGCCTTTGTGCCTGGATCACCGCTCGCGATGCTGCGAGAGGAACGCCTGGGTCCGGGACCCGACGCTCGCTGAGCTCCGGAATCCAGTGGTCGAAGGCGGCCACCGGGCTCACGGGAGTAACCGGAGGTTGAGGGGTGCACCACAGACTCAGGAACAGGTACGACCACAGGGACAGGTACGACGATAGCTGGTGAGGGCTGAGACGAGGCAGCCGGAGAGGCCGTGCGAGGAGATGCGTGTGTGGGGGACACAGAGCTGGGTGTGATAGCAGGCAAGGCTGGCCCGGACATTGAGACAAGAGTGTCAGCCGACGTAGGGACAGGAGTGGGCTGGACTGGGTCATACGCCGGAACAGGGGTGCCAGTAGACACAGGTGATGGTTCAGGAGGAGGTGTGAGAGCAGCGGTACTGGTGGGGTGTGAAACGGGTTGAACAGGCGGGATCTGTGGACCGACGGCAATGATAGCCAGATCATCAAGTGCTGGAGACCAAGAGGGGACTCGAGCGGACACATCAGCCTGACATGGAATGGTCGCTGGCGGTGAAGTCTCCCCCATCCGCCGAGGACCCTCACAGGAAGGGACATGAGCGGCAGAGAGGGCTGTGATCGAAGTCAGATCACGGTATGTGAGTGACTAAAAAAACAGCGCGTCACGGGACTCAATGACACGACGGCGAGTGGGGTCCCAAAAGCGCCAGGCCTTCGACCGCGGGGAGATGCCGATGAAGGCGCACAAGCGACCCCCAGGGGAGACCTTGGACCCCTGGTGATCCTCGGTGTACCACACAGAGGCCAGGGAACCCCAGACGCGAGCGAGACGAAGATCAGCACGGTGGCCAAACCAGAGCTCGTACGGTGTAACATGATCCGGAAGCGGACCATGCGGGAGGCGGTTCCAGACCCAAGTCATGTAGGCGAAGCCATCGAAGGCGAAGGACTGCGGGAGACCGCACTCAGACAGCATGGCGCGAACCGCATCCTCCTTGGTGCGATTCCAGCGCCCAGATATACCGTTCTGCTGTGGGGTAGCAGGAGCGGAGACCTGGTGAAAAATGCCGTGCTCAGCAAAGAAGGAGTCCATCTCACCGAGGAACTCGCCGCTGCCATCCGAGCGAAAAGTATGTAGCGTGTGGCGAGACTGACGCTCAGCCATAACGAGCCAGAGCCGATCCTCAAGGGCGGCGTCGCTCTTTTGACGCAGACTGAAGACCCACCGCATCCGGGTGAAGTCATCAGTCAGCGTTAGAACATACCGGCCCCTCTCGGACAGGGACTCGACCGGGAGAGGACCGAGCAGGTCCGAGTGGACCAACTCAAGAGGCCTTAGTGCTCGGGAACGCGAATCAGGGTAAGTGCATCGGTGCATCTTCCCCTGAGCGCAAAAAATACAGTCGGTCTTGGGTGGCTTCTTAAAAGAAGCCACGTCAAGACCGAGAGCAGGCTGTGTCTGAATGAGCCTCGACACAGTGTCGGAGCCCACGTGACACGGACGACAGTGAAGCAACCGCTGGTGTTCCAGGGATAGAACACCAGTGACAAAAATGCGACCAGAGGAGGGAGAGCAAGGAGAGGAGGGCCGAGCAATGGGGTACAAATCATCTACGACTGAAGCACGCAGGACAATGCTACGGGTGTCAAGAGCAGTCACAGTCGCTGAATCAGCGGTATGCTCAACGGAGAGACCCATCAGAGTGCAGGCACGCACAGACAGCAGACTGAGCTCAAGATCAGGCACAAATAGCACGTCAGAGAGATACAGGGGGCCAGACGGACCATCAGAGCATACAACCCCAACTTCGTGGACCGGCAAGGACTGACCAGAGCCTCTATGAACAAAACGGACAGTCGTGACAGGACCAAGTACCACAAAGTCACTACGACGACACGTCATGTGATGGGTGGCACCGGAATCGATGATCCAAGTGCTACCGGAGTCACGACTGGTGGACGTCACTGTACAATGAGCAATGGAACACTCGGCATCAGAGGGACGCTGACTCGTCAGTAGAAAGGAACGACGTACATCACGAAGGTGAGACTCATGAATCCAGTCAGTGCAGTCAGGCCCATCATCATCACATGCGGACTGTGCTCCCCCACACGTGTCATCACGAGTCACGAGGACGGACGAACAAGCAGTCTGTGACCCACTCGACGATGACAACACACTCGCACCTCCCTGAAAGCGAAGCGCCAGAAGATGACGAAGCTCGGCGATGGTGCGGTCGCGTGGGTCTGGATCACTGCTGCTCGCTGGTGAGGAAGCAGGAACAGCTACAGTCNACGCTGAGCCGTCAGTGGGAAGGAACGACGTACATCACGAAGGTGAGACTCATGAATCCAGTCAGTGCAGTCAGGCCCATCATCATCACATGCGGACTGTGCTCCCCCACACGTGTCATCACGAGTCACGAGGACGGACGAACAAGCAGTCTGTGACCCACTCGACGATGACAACACACTCGCACCTCCCTGAAAGCGAAGCGCCAGAAGATGACGAAGCTCGGCGATGGTGCGGTCGCGTGGGTCTGGATCACTGCTGCTCGCTGGTGAGGAAGCAGGAACAGCTACAGTCATGGTCGCCGCGCGTCCAGAGGAGTGTGCGGGCGACGTGCCGGACACGGTGCGAGAAGCATGGGCAGCGTGAAGCCCACGAGTGATGTGCGCCCAGTCAAGCGACTGCTGGCACTTGGTGTAGCGATGGGCGCCTCCACAGTTATAGCAGTGCATAGAACGGCCACTGCTACCACTGGATGATGGCTGCTGCTGACCCGATCCGCGCTTCCTATTCTCCTTCTTCTCCTGGGCAGCTGTTGCAACGCCCTACGTCTGCGTGGGTGTAGACGGGGTCAAAGAGGAGGAGGACGATGAGGTAGTGATGGAGGTGGATGAGGGTGACAACAGGAGAGAAGATGGTGGTGATGCAATGACTACTACAGCGAGGGAAGTCTCCTGATGCGCTACTGCTGTCTCGCGGGCCGATGTTACCTGGAGGAAAAGTTGATGCGCCCAAGGGAGCAGCTGCAGAGTGGCTGAGAAAGGCTCGAGGGCAGCGTCGCTGTACCGTGTGAAGATGTCAGTGTACTAGAGGCGAACTCCAAGCGTGATCGTCCGAAGCGCCCACAGCTGTGTGCCCCCTGAGGTCCCTAGACGCATGTAGATACGCATGGCGTGTCGCCAGGTTATCCACCGCAGGCTCTGTTGGCCCCTGACAGAGCGAGTGTTAAGCACGAATGTATGACGCACGCATGGCGTGCGTCTCTGCGGCCAGTAGGGACAACGCCAGATCCCATCCTCCACGAGGATCCGCTCCGGTGCCTGTGCCAGCCTCGCCGAGGAAGGGGCGGAAGTCGACGACAGTCTCGCGTGGCATGGCATAGAGAAGCCCGCGCATGGCCCGGGCTGCACTCAGCGCCTGTGCTGGATCTGTAGACTGGTATGGGCTGTGGTAGTAAGGCTACACTCCCTCAGAAGTGGCCCACAACTGAAACAGGATCTCCCAGCAGTCGAAGCCATCCTCGCTGATGTACCGTGGAGGTGGTGCCTCAAAGTCCTTTGGCTGCCACTCCATGGGGAGGGCAACCGCAGGCTGAGGAGGGCGAGAGACCGGAAAAACTCCTGGGAGAGGGTGATCACCGGGGAAGTCAGGTGACGGTCGTATCGAGGACACGGGTGGAGGTCGGGTACCCGTCTGCAGCTGACGGAGGCGCTCTTGTAAAAGATGAATCTCCTGCTCCTGGGAGTCATCCTCGAAGCCTGGCATGAATGGCTCGTCATCAAGGAGGTCAACAGGTGGTGGAGAAACCACAGCAGGAGGTGAAGCAGGCGGAGCACCTGTTACGGGAACCTGGGCCGAGTGCTCGGTAGAGGCCGCAACGCCGGTAGCTCCCTCAGAAATCCGCGAAGGAGCCGTGGACTGAGCACGCAGAAGCTTAGTCAGCGTGCGGATCACGTCAGTCTGCTCTCGCTATAGACGACGCAGCTCATCCTACTGGTTGCGCAGGTCCGCAATGGCCTGCGAGCGAGGTCTCAATACCCCTGAAGAAGAGGGGGAGGGATCACCTGGTCCCTTGTCCTTGTCATCGGGCGAACTCATGTCGCCGCTCACAATGGGATGACAGGTCAAGTTTGTTGGATTTCAAAACCGTCGGCGTTTCTCGAGGAGTTGAAACGCTGGCAAATTTTGACTTTCCGGGTGAAAATTTGGCTAAGTGTAATGCTGACGTCAGCAAGTGGTTGCTGACATCAGCACGATCTGATGACGTCAGCAACCAACAATGCTGATGTCAGCTCGTCCCCTCCTTCCTCCTTTTTTTTCTTTTTTTTTTTGTGTCACGGTTCTGCGCGAGTGTGGAGCCGCTTCGCGGTGGCGCGCGGCAGCTCCGCGGAAGCTGCGCAGCAGCTTCCGCCCAGCTGCTGCTGCAGCTCTGCTGTCAGCTGCAGCAGCAGCTGCGTCGCTGCGTATGCAGCGGTGGCAGCAGCAGCTGCGCTGCTGCTGCTGCTGGTGTGTGCTGCGGCTGCTGCTGCGCGCTGCAGCTACTGCTGGCTGCCGCCGCCGCGCGCTGCTGCTGCTGCCATTGCTGCGCTACTGCTGCTGCTACTGCCGCTGCTGCTCTGCTGTGGCCGCCGCGACTGCCACTGCTGCTGCTGTGCTGCTGCCGCCGTTGCAGCTGCTGCGCTGCTGCTGCCGACGCTGCTGCTGCGCTGCTACTGCTGTCGCTGCTGCCACGCTGCTGCTGCGGCCGCTGCTGCTGCTTCGGCCGCTGCTGCTGCACTACTGGTGCCGTCGCCTCTGCTGCTGCTGCGGCTGTGGGAGGGCGGCTGCACGCACTGCAGCCGCCACGCACCTCTGCATGGCGGTACACGTCGCTACTGCTGCCTCTGCAGCTGCGATCTCACGTGGTGGGTGGAGTGCGTTGACGGCGACCGGCCGTCTCCAACAGACCCCAGGAACTCTGCTGCAGCGGTGACTCTCACTGCTGCTGCTCTGCTGCGTCTCTGCTGCGCAGCTCAATGAGAACTGTCTCACTACTCTGATACCATGAGAAAGTGCGTAGAAGCTTCCTAGCAACACAGCCGCTAACCGGGCGTCAGTGCCTGATCAGACGGTGACGACAGTCACAGGTGGTACACACAACAGCAAGGGTTTGGCTAGGAGACACAAGGCACAGTGTCAGAATGCTTCAATATAGCATATGCAGAGAGAAATGACAAATGACAGGTCCTAGGCATAAATACCTGCCGCGGCGCACGGCGGGTGTCGCACGCGGCAGTCCAAGAGCTGTCCTAAAACCGGCCCAAAACCACTGTTTTGGCCGTAACTCTGCACACACATGTCAGAATGCTACGCCGTCTGAACCTAGACGTGCAGAATCAAAAGACGGATACTATGACTGGTCACATGCATGAATCCATTGATAGACAGTGAGCATACAATGCAAAAACATGCAAATAGACCTCATGGCCAGTCTGCCGAAAGACGCCTACAAGATGTAGAAGACACAACAGAGAGTCCCGGTGGCATCTGGGGCTCTGGTGCAGTGGTCGGCCAGCTCCAAGCTGGTAGTCCGCCGCCTGTCGTTGCGCCAGTGTCACCAGGGCCGCCCGCCTCAGGGATCTGCACGAGTATGGACACGGCCGAGTGATCACAGTGAATTGTACAGGAACGGCACAAAGCACAACATGAACAACCACTGGTCAACTGGTATGACATGCGAAAGCCCTGTTGAGGAGAGAAAAACATATGGAAACTCGGAAGACTGTTGGTTTTTGCGCATCTCTCATTGTGGTTTGTTGTGTACTCCCGGCTTGTGTACATCGGCGTGCAGATGACTGACGGCGAGATTCGACGCTGCTGGAGTGTCGTCCGCTGGAGTCGACGCACGCTGAGGCCTACTCGCAGTTCGCTGGAGCCTCCTCCCTCCGGCGACGTGCTCAGCTCCATCGACAGGCCTCCTTGGGGGTCGGGCCGCAGGCGGTCCCTGCCACCGCAAATGTTATCTTCATGCTCCCAACGCTGGTTCTGATTGTGCTATTGCGTGTGCATCATCATGCTTTGCTTAGGGTCCATGTATCTTGCTGCGTGGCACTGTTTGGCATGGTGGACCGTCATAGGCAGAGCCTGGGTTCGGACAGCCATAACTCTTTCTTGCTATTTTTCTAGCTGATTTTGACCGCACGTCTGCGTTTGCAGCGTTGGTATTATGGTATGGTCCACTTTTCGGGCAAAACAGATGACGTCCGGGTTTTGGGCTGTCAGGCGTCTGGCAGGGCTCACCGAGAAAACCGTGCCTGCCAGAAAATAGGTCTAGGTCTATTTTCCGATTGGCTGGTTAGCTGAGTAACAAGTTCTTCAGTAGTGGGGAGGAGCTAGTGTTGTGATTTGTGACGTTCTTGTACAGTCTACTATCACCACTCGGCCGTGTCCATACTCGTGCAGATCCCTGAGGCGGGCCTTGGTGACACCGGTGCGACGACTGGTGGCGGACTACCAGCTTGGAGCTGGCCGACTACCGTTCCAGAGCCCCGGACACTGCCGGGACTTCCTGCTATTTTTTCTACAGCTTGAAGGAGGTTTTCGGCGGACTGGCCATGAGCCCGATTTGCATGTTTTTGCATTGCGTGTTCACTGTCTGATGATGGATGCATGCGTGTGACCAGTCGTAGCGTCCGTCTTGTGATCCTACACGTCTAGGTTTAGACGGCGTAGCATTTTGACATGTGTGCGCAGAGTCATGGCCAAAACAGTAGTTTTGGGCCGGTTTTAGGACAGCTCTTGGACAGCCGCATGCGACACCCACTGTGCGCCGCGGCAGGTATTTATGCCCTGGACCTGTCATTTGTCATTTCTCTCTGCAAATGCTATTGAAGCATTCAGACACTTTTCCTTGTGTCTCCTGGCCAAACTCTTGCCGTTGTGTGCACGACTTGTGACTGTCGTCACCGTCTGATCAGGCACTGACGCCTAGTCACAGGGAGTGTTGCTAGGAAGCTTCCTTGCACCTTCTCATGGTATCAGAGCAATACGATAGTTCTCACTGAGCTGCACAGCAGAGACACAGCAGAGCAGTAGCAGTGAGAGTCACCGTTGTAGCAGATCCACTGGGGCCTGTCGGAGAGAGCCGGTCACCGTTGACGCAGCCCATACCCATCACGTGAGACCGTAGCAACGGCGTTGCCACCGTGCCAGCAGCAACACAGCAGCAGAGCAGCAGTAGCAGCAGCGGCAGTAGGAGCGCCGTCGTAGCAGCTACAGTAGCGCGTGGCAGCTACTGCGAGTGCAGCCGCCGTCCGCAGCTACAACGGCGGTCGCGGCGACAGCAGCGCAGTGGTAGCAGCAGCAGATCAGCAGCAACGGCGGCTACAGCAGCACAGTAGCAGCAACTGCAGCCGCGGCGGCAGCAACAGCCATAGCAACAGCAGCGCAACAGCGGCAGCAGCAGCGCGCTGCGGCGGCTGCGAGCAGTAGCCGCAGCGCGCAACAGCAACAGCAGCAGCATTCCTTAGCCGCTGCTAGTGCTACTCCGCACGCAGCCACGCAGCTGCTTCTGTAGCTGACAGCACAACAGCAGCAACAGCTGAGCGGAAGTTGCACAGCAGCTTCCATGTAGCTTCTGCGCAGCCACTGCGGAGCGGCTGCACGCTCGCACAGAATCACGAGTGAGAACAAGAAAAAACAAAAAAAAAGGGGGAGTCGAGTTGATGTCAGCAATGTTGCTTGCTGACGCCATGAGGTCGTGCTGATGTCAGCAACCACCTGCTGACGTCAGCACCATACTTAGCCAATTTTTTGGCTGGACAGTAAAAAGTTACCAGCGTCTCAACTTCTCGAGAAACGCAGACGCTTTTGAAATCTTACAAACCTGACCTGTCGACTCATGCTAAGAGGCAACATGAACTCGTCTGACAACAAGGGGGAGGGGACAGGTGATCCCTCCTCCTCTTTTTCTGGGGACCTGAGCCCACGCTCGCAGGCCATTGAGGACATGCGGAGCCAGCAGGATGAGATGCGTCGCCTACAGCACAAGAATACTGATGCCATCTGCACATTGATTGAGGTTCTGCGTGCCCAGTCCACGGTCCCACGGCAGGTTTCCGAGGGAGCTGCCGGCGTTGCGGTCTCTACACAGCAGTCGGCTCAGGCACCCGTGACAGGAGGTAGACCTGACGTAACACCTCCTGACCTCCTGGATGATGATCCATTCATCCCAGGCATCACAGGCGACGCCCCGGATCATGAGATTCGAGTTCTTCAAGAGTGCCTCCGTCAGCTGCAGAAGGGCACCAGATCTCCTCGGTTTGCGCTGATACGATCGTCACCCGACAATCCCGGTGACTATCCCCTTCCAGGAGTCTTCCCCATTTCTCGTCCTTCTCAGCCTGCGGTTGCTTTCCCTAAGGAGGGGCAACCCAATAACTTTGAGACACCACCTCCACGGTACATTAGTGAGGACGACCCTCTTTCAGGTTTGGGCTACTTCGGAGGGAGTGTGGCCCTACTACCACATCCCGCATCAGCCTACAGACCCAGCACAGGTGCTGACAGGAGCCAGGTCAATACGCGGACTCCTCTATGCCATGCCACGCAAGACCGTCGTTGATTTCCGCCCCTTCCTTGGCGAGGCCGGCACAGGCACCGGCGCCGATCCACGCGGAGGTTGGGATCTGGCTTTATCCCTGCCAGCCGCAGAGTCACACGTCACTCGTGCAGCACACATTCGTGCCTTCCACTCTCTCCATCAGGGGCCTGCAGAGCCTACAACCGATTACTGGCGAGGCGCCATGCGCATCTACTCGCGCCTTGGGACCTCAGGAGGCACACAGCTGTGGGCGCTCCGTACGATGATGCTCGGAGTTCACCTTGAGTACACTGACATCTTCACACGATACAACGACGCTGTCCTCGAGCCCTTTTCAGCCCCTCTGCAGCTTCTCCCCTGGGCGCATCAGCTCTTCCTTCAGGTGACTTCAGCCCGCGAGGCAGCCGTGGCCCATCAGGAAACTTCTCTTGCTGCAGCAGTCGTCACATCACCACCATCTTCCCTTCTGTAGTCTCCTTCTTCATCCTCCATCACGTCCTCATCTTCGTCCTCCTCTTCGGCCCCGCCCACACCCACTTAGACACATGGTGTTGCAGCAGCAGCTCAGGGGAAGAAGAAGAAGGGAAAGTGTGGATCAGGTCAGCAGCAGTCACAGCAGCAGTCGTCATTTAGTGGTAGCTGTGGACGTTCTGTTCACTTCTACAACTGTGGAGGCGCCCATCGCTACACTGAGTGCCAGTAGCCGCTTGACTGGGCACGGATTACTCATGGGCTCTAGGCTGCATACGCCCTTCGTTCCACATCCAGCACGTCATCCTCGCCATCTACCGGACGCATGGCGGCCACGACTACACCTGTTCCCGCTTCCTCACCGGCGAGTAGCAGTGATTCGGACCCACGTGACCGCACCATTGTTGAGCTCGGACACCTTCTAGCGCTTCGCTTTCAGGGAGGTGCGAGTGTGTTGTCATCGTCGGGTGGTTCACAGACTATCTGTCCGTCTGTTCCTGTGGCTCGTGCCGACTCGTGTGGGGGAGCACAGTCACCATGTGATGATGATGGGCCTGACTGCACCGGTTGGGTTCATGAGTCTCATCTTTGTGCCCTGCGTCGTTCCTCCCCACTGACGGCTCAGCGTCCCTCTGATGCTGAGTGTTCCATTGCCCGTTGTACAGTGACGTCCACCAGTCTTGACTCCGGTGGCACCTGGATCATCGATTTTGGTGCCACTCATCACATGACGCATCGTCGTAGTGATTTTGTTGTTCTCGGTCCTGTCACATTTGTCCGTTCCGTCCGTACAGGCGCAGGTCAGTCCTTGCCAGTCCATGGTGTTGGGGTTGTATGTTTCAACGGTTTGTCTGGCCCCTTGTACCTTTCCGACATGTTGTTTGTGCCTGATCTTGAGCTCAGCCTGATTTTTGTGCGTGCCTGCACACTGATGGGTATCTCTGTGGAGCATACCGCAGACTCAGCGACTGTGACTGCTACTGATACTTGTAGTGTTTTCCTTCGTGCCTCAGTCGTAGATGATCTGTATCGCGTCTCTCGGACCTCCTCCCCTTGCTCTCCTTCCTCCTCCGGTCAGGTCTTTGTCACTGGTGTTCTATCTCCGGAACACCAGCGGTTGCTTCATCACTGTCTGTGTCATGTGGGCTCCGATACTATGTCGAAGCTCATTCGGACACAGCCAGCTCTGGGTCTTGACGCGACTTCTTTCGAGAAGCCAAAGAACAACTGTCTTTTTTGCGCTCAGGGAAAGATGCACCGATGCACCTACCCTTACTCTCGTTCCCGAGGGCTTCGGCCTCTCGAGCTAGTTCACTCAGACCTTCTCGGTCCTCTTCCGGTCGAGTCCCTATCTAATCGGGGCCGGTATGTTCTGACTCTGACTGACGACTTTACCTGGATGCGGTGGGTCTACAGCCTGCGTCAGAAGAGCGACGCCGCCCTTGCGGGTTGACTCTGGCTAGTGATGGCTGAGCGTCAGTCCCGTCACACGCTACATACTTTCCACTCGGATCGCGGTGGTGAGTTCCTTGGCGAAATGGACGGGTTCTTTGCTGAGCACGGGATTTTTCACCAGGTCTCCGCTCCTGCTACCCCTCGGCAGAACAGTGTTTCCGAGCGCTGGAACCACACCATGGAGGATGCGGTCCGTGCTATGTGGTCTGAGTGCGGTCTCCCTGAGTCCTTTGTCTTTGAGGGTTTCGCCTACATGACTTGGGTCTGGAACCGCCTCCCGCACGGTCCACTTCTGGACCACATTACACAGTATGAGCTCTGGTTCGGACACCGTGTTAACCTTCGTCTTGCTCGCGTCTGGGGATCCATGGCCTCTGTGTGGTACACCGAGGACCAGCAGGGGTCCAAGGTCTCACCTCGGGGCCGCCTGTGTGCCTTTGTAGGCATTTCCCCGCGGTCGAAGGCCTGGCGCTTCTGGGACCCTACTCATCGTCACGTCATTTAGTCACGCGACACACTCTTTTTCGAGTTTCTCACCTACCGTGACCTGACTTTGATCATGGCACTCTCCGCCACACATGTTTCTACCTGTGAGGGTTCTCGGCGGATGGGGGAGACTTCTACGCCAGCGAGCACCTCTCACCAGGCTGATGTCTTCGTTCGAACCCCCTTCACCTCTCGGTCTCCGGCCCTCGATGACTCGGTGATCATCGCCGTCGGCCCAGAGACCTCGCCCGTCCAGCCTGTTTCACGCCCCACAGGTACCCCTACTTCTTTTCCCGCGCCGACTTTTGCGCCAGTATCTGCGTCTACTGGCACTCCTGTTTCCGTGTCTGGTCTAGTTTCGCCTACTCCCGTATCTGCTCCTGCTCGAACTCTTGCCTCTGTGTCAGGTCCAGTCTTGCCTGCTCCTGCTGTCACACCCAGCCCCATGTCCCCCACACACGTATCTCCTCGCACGGCATCACCTGTATTGCCTCAGTCCCCACCAGCTATGGTCGTGCCTGTCCCTGGGCCTGAGATGCGCCCCTCGAGCTCCGGTTACTCCCGTGAGCCCTGTGGCCGTCTTCAACCACTGGATTCCAGAGCTCAGTGAGCATCGGGCCCCGCACCCAGGCGCCCCCCTCGCAGCATCGCGAGTGGTGAACCCGGCACAAAGGCCCTAGGCCTGAGTGTCCGCACAGAGCTCATAAAGGTACATCCAGCGTGCCCTGTAGGGCACGATCTTGTCACTCGCGAATTCCATATCGCTTGTGATGGAGCAGCTGATCTTGTGATCATGAGGCCTAGCACCGAGGCGTGTGCCCTTGCCAAGCACAGCTCTCCCTCTATGGCGACCAACCCGGGCACGTTGAGGGAAGCTCTCTCAGCACAGGATGCTGACGCTTGGCGCGCTGCCTACGAGGATGAGCTTGGAGCTATCCGAGAGCATAGAGTCTATGAGCTTGTCAACCTTGCGCCTGGGAGGAAGGCTATTCAGGTCAAGTGGGTCTTTTGTAAGAAAGTGAAGCCAGATGGCTCATTGGAACGCTACAAGGCCCGCTCGGTCGTCAAGGGGTGCTCTCAGATTGAGGGCGTTGATTACACTGACACTTTCGCCCCTGTCGGCTGCATGACCTCAGCTCGAGCTCTGTTCGGTGTAGTGGCTCAGCATGACTGGGAACTGCACCAGATGGACGTGAACAATGCGTTCCTC
The DNA here is from genome assembly GCA_023375785.1 of Penium margaritaceum. Lineage (NCBI taxonomy): Eukaryota > Viridiplantae > Streptophyta > Zygnematophyceae > Desmidiales > Peniaceae > Penium > Penium margaritaceum. The sequence goes on along the minus strand of SZWC01002149.1, from coordinate 216,966 downwards.
CATGGCTCTTTGGATGAGGAGATTTACGTGGCTCAGCCACCAGGCTTTAAGGACGGTGACAAGGTCTTGCGCTTGCGCAAGTCCTTGTACGGCCTCAAGCAGTCTCCGTGGTGTTGGAATCGGGAGATCACTGGCACCTTGACTCGTGCGGGATATGTATAGAGCGAGGCAGATTCCTCTCTCTTCATCCTACCGACACCCGAGCAGTTCACCGCCATCCTGGTCTATGTCGATGACCTTCTGATTGCGTCGCCGTCCCTGGAGGCCGTGAAGGAGGCCAAGGCTGTCCTTCAGATTACCTACAGGATGAAGGACCTCGGTCCTGCATCGGTGTTTCTTGGTATGGAGATCGTGCGAGATCGCAGATGTCCAACACTGTTGCTGCATCAGGCCCGATACGCACGAGTCATGGGGGAGCGTTTCAGCGACCTCCTTGGTGCAGTGCCCACCGCTTCCACACCTCTTACACCTGATGGGCAGGATGCCCTGAAGGTGGATGATCCTACACAGCTAGGGGAGACAGTGGACGTGACCTTGTACCTCTGTCTCATTGGATCTTTGATATACCTGGCCACTACCACACATCCTGACATCGCTTTCAATGTCAACCTCCTTACTTAGTTCTTGCAGGCTCCACGTGTGAGAGCCCTTCACGCGGCTGTGCGAGTGGTACGGTAGGTGGTCTCCACACCGTACCTTGGACTCTGCTTTCGTCGGCAGTGTTTGTTGGTCCTTGACAGCTACACTGACAGCGACTGGGCCTGGAGCCCAGATGGACGCAGCTGTACTGGCTACGTGTTCCTGCTCGGTGGTACTGCTCTGTCTTGGCGTAGTGGGAAGCAGGGTTGCATGGTACGTAGCTCGTCGGAGGCAGAGTACGTTGCTTTGGGCGTAGGGGCTGCTGAGGCGGTATGGCTGCAGTGCCTGTTTCTTGAGCTTGGTCAGTCAGTACCCGCCATTGTGCTTCGCTGCGACAACCAGAGTGCTCTCGCCATTGAGGAGAACTCCAGTGTCTTTCATGCTCGCACGAATCACATTGCGGTGTAGCATCACTTTGTGCGTAATCTGGTGGAGGGACACGTGATTTCTGTCATGTGGGTTGGCACCGACATGCAGCATGCTGATTTCTTGACGAAGGTACTAGCTTACGGAAAGTTCCTGGTGGCCATTCGTTCTGTTGGGCTTCGCCCCATGCCTGAGAGTGGTTGAGTGTGGGATGTGTGTCTGTGTCCCATCTGTTTAACACACACTATTGTACTCGTCCCAGTGCTGCACGTGTATGGACATGCGTACCATCGGGTCATGGGGGAGTGTTATGATTTGTGACGTTCTTGTACAGTCTACTGTGACCACTCGGCCGTGTCCATACTCGTGCAGATCCCTGAGGCGGGCCCTGGTGACACCGGTGTGATGACTGGTGGCGGACTACCAGCTTGGAGCTGGCCGACTACCGTTCCANTGGCCATTCGTTCTGTTGGGCTTCGCCCCATGCCTGAGAGTGGTTGAGTGTGGGATGTGTGTCCGTGTCCCATCTGTTTTACACACACTATTGTACTCGTCCCAGTGCTGCACGTGTATGGACATGCGTACCATCGGGTCATGGGGGAGTGTTATGATTTGTGACGTTCTTGTACAGTCTACTGTGACCACTCGGCCGTGTCCATACTCGTGCAGATCCCTGAGGCGGGCCCTGGTGACACCGGTGTGATGACTGGTGGCGGACTACCAGCTTGGAGCTGGCCGACTACCGTTTGAGAGCCCCGGACACTACCGGGACTTCCTGCTGGAGTTCTTTGGCGGATTGGCCATGAGCCCGATTTGCATGTTTTTGCATTGCGTGTTCACTGTCTGATGATGGATGCATGCTTCTGACCAGTCGTAGTGTCTGTCTTGTGATCCTACATGTCTAGGTTCAGACGACGTAGCATTCTGACATGTGTGCGCAGAGTTATGGCCAAAACAGTGGTTTTGGACCGGTTTTTGGACAGCTCTTGGATTGCCGCGTGCGACACCCGCTGTGCACCGCGGCTGGTACTTATGCCATGGACCTGTCATTTGTCATTTCTCTCTGTAAATGCTATTGAAGCATTGAGACACTTTGCCTTGTGTCCCCTAGCCAAACTCTTGCCGTTGTGTGCACGACTTGTGACAGTCGTCACCGTCTGATCAGGCACTGACGCCTGGTCAACGGGATTGTTGCTAGGAAGCTTCCTTGCATCTTCTTAGCTAGAGCTTGAAGGGGTCTCCCATTGTTGCTCATTCTTAATTCCTAATCACTCACTTTCAGTTTTCATCTGCTTTCTGGCGCTAACACTGGCACGCGCATTTATGAGTAACAAACCCAGAGCTTCAAGACTTCGTCTCTAGAGCAGCAGACTTAAGGAACTAGCGTGGAAGGACGCACGCTACATCAACAACGCTGCTGCCCCAACCTACTGCCTGGTTTTGTTTCTTGGTATCAGAGCTAGAGCGTAGCAGTAGCAGCAGAAGACTGGCATACAGGTGCCAGACAACGCCGGCGGACCCCCATACGTGCCAGTGTAGGGGAAAGGCTGCCGATTTTTTCGGGGAGCATTGACCCGCCTGGTGGTGGCCTCAGATTTGTTGGTTTTTCCACGTCTCTCATTGTACTCTGTTGTGTCCTCCCGGCTTGTGTACATTGGCGTGCAGATGACTGACGGTGAGACTTGACGCCGCTGGAGTGTCATCCGGTGGAGCCGACGCACGCTGAGGCCTACTCGTAGTTCGCTGGAGCCTCCTCCCTACATCAAGGTACTCAGCTCCATCGGCAGGCCTCCTTGGCGGTCGAGCCGCCGGTGGTCACTTGCTCCGCAGAGGTCGTTTGCGTGCTCGTGGTGCTGGATCTGACTGTGATATTGTGTCTACAACGTCATGCTTTGCCTACGGTCCATATTTCATATTGCGGGGCACTGTTTGGCACATTGGACCTGCGTGGGTACTACCTGGGTTCGGGCAGTCATAACTCTTTGCTACTATTTTCCTAGCTGTTTCTGACCGCACGGCTGCATTTGCAGCGTCGGTATTATGGTATGGTCCAGTTTTCAGGCAAAACAGACGACGCCCGGGTTTTGGGCTGTCGGCCGTCTGGCAGGCCTTAGTGAGAAAACCTGCCAGCCTGAAAATAGAGCTATTTTCTGATTGGCTGGTGATCTGAGCAACAAGCTCTACAGAGCTGGGGGGGAGCTAGAACTTGGAGGGATCTCCCATTGTTGTTCATTCTTGATTGCTAATAAGTCACTTTCACTTTTTAGCTGCTTTCTGGCGCTAACACTGGCGCGCGCATCTCTGAGCAACAAACCCAGAGCTCACAGACTTTGACTCTAGCGCAGCAGACTGAGGGGGTAGCAGACTTAAGCAACAAGCATGGAAGCCCGCACGCGGGCTGCTGCTACTGCAAGCTACTATTGCTACTGCTGCGAGCTGCTGCTGCTGACAGCTGCTGCTGCTGCACGCAGCTGCGGCTTGTTGCTGCTGCCACTGCTTGATGCATTTGCCTGCCGCTGCTGCTACTACAGGCTGCTGCTGCTGCTTGCTGGTGCCAGTCACTAAATGTGGGTGATGTGCGTCCTCGTTCACTGATGTCAGATGTGGCCTGCCGCTCACCTCCTCGCGTCAAGCGTGGGGGTCAGTGCTGCCGAAGAAATCCGACAGCATTTCCCCTGGCCCAGTGGCGGTGGTAAGACATCTGACGCCGCCACCAGGCGGGTCAATGCTGGCGGAAAAAATCCGGCAGCATTTCGCCTGCACTGACACATATGGGGCTCCGCCTGCGTTGTTTGGCACCTGTACGCCAGTCTTCTGCTCCTACTGCTATGCTCTGGCTCTGATACCCTGCTGTAATTTATGCAGCAGGTTGAGGCAGATGACTGACAGCAAGATTTGACGCTACTGGAGTGACGTCCGGTGGAGCCGACGCACGCTGAGACATACTCGCAGTTTGCTGAAGCCTCCTCCCTCCGGCGACATGCTGAACTCCATTGGCAGCCCTCCTTGGCGGTCGGGCCGCCGGCGGTCACTACCACTGCAGATGCTGTCTGCATGCTCCCAACGCTGGTTCTGACTGTGCTATTACGTCTACAGCATCATGCTTTGCCTCGGGTCCATGTCTCTTGCTGCGTCGCACTACTTGGCATCGTGGAGCGTTGTAGGCACTGCCTGGGTTCGGGCAGCCATAAGTATCTGCTGTTTATTTCTAGCTAATTCTGACCAAACGACTGCGTTTGCAGCATTGGTTTTATGGTATGGTCTAGTTTTTGGGCAAAACGGACGACGCCCGGGTTTTGGGCTGTCGGGTGTCTGGCAAGGCTCACCGAGAAAACCCTGCCTGCCAGAAAATAGGTCTAGGACTGTTTTCTCATTGGCTGGTTACCTGAGTAACAAGTTCTACACTCGTGGGGGGGAGCTAGAACTTGGAGGGGTCTCCCATTGTTGCTCATCGTTCATCCCTAATCACTCACGTTTTCAGCTGCTTTCTGGCGCTAACATTGGCATGCGCATTTTTTAGTAACAAACCCAGAGCTTTCAGATTTAGTCTCTAGAGCAGTAGACTGCGGGGGCAGCAGGCTCAAGCAACTAGCGTGGAAGTCCGCACGCTGCATCAACAACGCTGCTGCCCCAACCTGCTGCCTAGTTTTCTTTCTAAGACAACCAGTCCTGTCACCTATCAATCCTCATTTTTCAATGCGAAACATCTCTCCAAGATCCCCCATAGTGTTGAAGTTTAGTTGGCCATACACAACTCGATGCCCTTTTGCCTCCCACACAGTGCACACACATGTACAGATTAAGTGACAATGGTCCTACCTGGGAAGCTTCAGGCGAGCCCGTTCTGGCTGGAGCCTCTGATGCCTTCACACTACTGCTGGACCCAGGAGTGCCCTTTGGCACATATGTGACCGTTTCATGTTTTCTCTATGACTGTGATGCGGTCGTTGGTAGGGCTCATACATTCTCACTGCCGTGCCCTTCATCTTTTCCCTCTTGCCTTGAGTGCTTGGGGGGAGCTGCCTATTTCCCGGGTGCTGATCCTTAAGGGGCCATCGTGCCGGTCTTGACCAAGCACTGGTGAGTAGCCGCCCTCGGAATATTCCGAGTGGTCGGGCTTGACCCCCGGGTGGCGGCACTAGCCCAACGGAGCGTGATGCTTGGTGTAGGTCCGTACTCACCGGTATGTTCTTACCTCGTTTGCTCCCCCTCACTCAGTCTTGGTGTAAGCTGCAAGTGGTTCTAAGAAAATCTCCACCGCATCCATGGCATGTCTCACAATTCATGTCTCTTTCTAGTACGCTTCATCTAACACACATAGGAAGCTTACTTGCAACTAATGGTATCAAAGCAAGCAGGGGTAGCCCCCTACAATACGTGCGTCCTGGACCTGTGTGTGAGGCATCGAGAGTCTCTCGGCAACCGTTGCGATGCCTCAAGTGCCGCACCACCTCTTTGGGCCCGCCGTCTCTTCGGCTAGCCCATCCCTTCATCTCCACGTGGCCATCTTGCCACCCCTTTCCATCGTGCACAATCTCGTTCTCGCCCCACTCACATCACCATTGTGCCCATAGCACCATCTTGGACTCCCCAAGACTAGATTCTCTCACCTCCACCTCGCGTGATCTACTCTTGGCCCACCGGTGGACGCCGAGTGATGTACGCTTCTCTTGTGGCATGACTTCAAGGTGTTGGCCTGAGGGTGAGTGTACGGGAGGGTCTGGAGGGTCCCTAGCAATGGCTGGTTCACACCACCAACTGTTTTTGGGGAGACTGAAACTGTGGAGGCAACTGGTTCCAAGGATGGCAGAAAACTGGTCAGAGAGTGAGGCAATAGTTTTGGCCTCAATTGACTGGGAATGAACTCTTGATCAAGGCTCACAAGCAATGGCATTTTATAGCCACTGATCTAAGCTTTCCAGAACACCAAAGCATGCCAGATTTGGAGCTTCCTAGCAGATTCTATGGCTTCTAGAGTGGCCCCTGGTAGGATGTCCTTTTCCCACCTAGGAAGGCATCCCTTCCTTCCTTTAGAAGCTTCTTCCCCTTCCTAGATTCCTCAGCTTGCTTCTAGTAGGAGGGAAGGTATCCAAAAGACCAAGACACCTCTAGATACCTTGTAGGACAAGTCACCCCTTATAGAAGGTGTAACCTTCCAGGACCCTCACTTAGCCTTCTAGAACCTTAAGGAGGAACTCTAGAGGTTGAGCTAGCTTTCTGGCATCTATTTGCCACCTCTCTTGAGGCAGGGCAGAAATGCATCTTGTGGGACGTGAACCCGGGACCCTGCCTCCAGAGTTGGATACCATCAACCACTAAGCCACCTTGGCTTGTCTTTTTGGTGTTCCTTTTTGGAGTCACTCCTGCTATGGTGAGGAGCATTACTCCAACAATCTCCCCCTTGCGCATCACCAATGGCAGTCGTTCCCCCCTCTTGGAGAGACCTACCTCCTTGTCCGTCCAACAGCTTTTCTCATCAAACATTACGTCACGACTCCGCATAATCTGCTGCCTCCTTGGGTCAAAGAGCCGGTACGCCTTGCTTCCGCTCTCGTACCCAAGGAAAATACACCGGCGGGTTCATGGATCCAGCTTGCTCCGCCCTTCACATGCCTGCACCACCGTATGTGCAATGTAACCAAACGTGCAAAGGTGACCCACTGCCGGCTTCCTCCCGCTCCACACCTCTTGTGGCGTCTTCCATGCCTTGCTCTCCTTTTCCTTCAACGGCTTGGTCGGTGTAAGGTTCATTATGTATGCCGCTGTCCGTGCCGCCTCCGCCCAATACCGTTGTTGAAGGCCGGTGTCGCTCAACATTGAGCGCACCATGTTAAGGATTGTGCGATTTGTTCTCTCAGTGACGCCATTTTGCTATGAGGAGTGTGGAGTTGTTTTCTGCCACTCAATCCCCTTGCTCTTCATCCCCCCAAGGTAGCCCGCATATTCACCACCGTTGTCACTCCGGAACGCCTTCACCTTCAACTCTATCTGCCGCTCCACATCTGCCACAAACTCTTGCATGCATGCGAGGACTTCGCTCTTCCGCTTCATGAGGTAGAGGCATAGTTTGCGGCTGTGGTTGTCAATGAAGGTGAGCAAGTAGCGAGCTCCGCCAATGGAGCTCTCAAGTGGTTTGCACACATCAGTGTGTACCACTGCCAACTTTGTTGATGCACGCGTCCCTTTTGTCACAAATGGCTGCCATGTTGATTTGCCAATGACGCATGGCTCACACACAGTCTCCTTGGTTCCATCAAGGCCACAAATTTGGAGACCTCACACAACCTTTCTCTTTGCCATCTCTTTGACCGTCGATGGAGAAACATGGGAAAGTCGGCGGTGCCACAGGTCCAGGTATCCTTCATCCTTCGTTGCAAGATTGGCGGCATTGGACCCCGCCCGGCTGCCGAGGATCTTTGCGCATAGCAGGTACAAGTCGTCCTCTCTCTTGGCGCGCTCAATAACCTCGCCTTTGTCCTCCTTGCGGATGACTGCCTCATTCTTTGTGAAGAACACCTCAAATCCCTTGTCGGTAAGGCGGCTGACGGAGAGCAGGTTTGCCCCATAGTTGGGCATGTGGAGCACGTCGTGGATTGTGCTCGTGACAGGTTTGTCATCCACAATGGACTCAATGCGGACGTTACCCTCAGTGGCGGCCACCTCTGTTTTGCCGTTGGCCACCGTCATGCGTCTCTCCGAGGCGCCGTAGGTGACAAATGCCGCCCTGTTGCATTGATTGTGGCGGCCTGATCCTGAGTCAATGACCGCAACTCCCGCATCCTTCAAGTTTGTTGAGTTGTACGCCATAAGGGCCTGTTCGTCTTTCTTCCCACCCCGCTGCGACCGGTCTGGCTTCTTCTTGGGGCAGTTGCGTGCATAGTGGCCCTCCTTGTCACAATTGAAGCACTCCCCCTTCTTGTCACCCTTCTTGGTGCCCTGTTTGGCACCCTTCCACTTGTCGCCTCGGCCTCAACTGTGAGGATGAACCGTGTAAGCTGAACTTAATGCCGCTGCAATCTCTTGACCGCCACATCGCATCCACTTGTTGCGCACGTACTCAGCAACCTTTGGGTACTTCAGCTCGTCGGAAGGCCAGCCACCAAGGACTATGATCATTGGACTCTAACTTTCCGGTAAGACCAGAAGGAGGATCATAGCTTGCAACTGAGAGTCAACCTCCCAACCAGTTGCCACGCACCCCGTTGCGAGTGACTCAATCTGCTACATGATCTCCATGATGTTGTCGCCTTCGTTGGCTCGGAGGGTGACGAGCTGTTTGAAGATGAAGAGCTGATTGGAAAGGTTGCTTGACTGGTAGATGGAGCAGGGTTTTGACCATGCGTCTGCGGCCAGGGTGCATCCTTGGATGTGCCCAAGTTGTGGTGGGCATAATGCGGACACAAGGAGCGCCAACGCCTTTTTGTTGCGCTTCTTGTATGCCTCCTTCACCTCAGCCGTTGCAATCTCCAGCGGAGCAGTCTCATCACCCTTTACAAGCTCAAGCAGTCCCTTGTCGTCGAGGAAGACCTCAAACTGCCACCTCCACAAGGCAAAGCCTGTCCCATCAAACTTAAGGATAGTACGGCTGCTCTTTTGCTCGCTGGTCGCCATGTCTTGCTATTGCAAGTGTGGACTCAAGATGGCTTGGAGCCCCTTAGAGGCATAGGCCCATAACCCTTTGTTGGCCTGAGGGTGAGTGTGCACCCTGGAGGGTCCCTAGCAGTGGCTGGTTTACACCACCAACTGTTTTGGGAGAGACTGAAACTACGGAGGCAAGTGGTTCTAAGGATGGCAGAAAACTGGTCAGAGAGTGAGGCAATAGTTTTGGCCTCAATTGATTGGGAATGAAATCTTGATCAAGGCTCAAAAGCAGTGGCATTGTATAGCCACTGATCTAAGCTTTCCAGAACACCAAAGCATGCCAGATTTGGAGCTTCCTAGCACATTTTATGGCTTCTAGAGTGGCCCTTGGTAGGCTGTCCTTTTCCCACCTAGGAAGGCGTCCCCTCCTTCCTCTAGAAGCTTCTGCCCCTTCCTAGATTCCTCAACTTGATTCTAGTAGGAGGGAAGGTATCCAGAAGACCAAGACACCTCTAGATACCTTGTAGGACAAGTCACTCCTTCTAGAAGGTGTGGCACCTTCTTGGACCCTCACCTAGCCTTCTAGAACCTTAAGGAGGAACTCTAGAGGTTGAGCTAGCTTTCTGGCATCTATTTTCCACATCTCTTGAGGCAGGGCAGAAATGCATCTTGTGGGATTTGAACCCGGGTCCCTGCCTCGAGAGTTGGATACCGTTAACCACTAAGCCACCTTGGCTTGTCTTTTGGTGTTCCTTTTTGGAGTCACTCCTGCCATGGTGAGGAGCATTACTCCAACACAAGGTCGGTGTGATTGCCGCACCCCTTATCTGCAGCAGTGTTGCCCCAGTCGTCAACCACAGCAGCGACTAACATCACCTGTCCGGCAGCCTCCTACGCACTGCCCCTCTTACATGACAGAGGCACAGGGCGGTCGTTCTTCAGACCTCGTCGTGCATTGCGACCTTTCCACGTTCCACTGTGCGCATCCCTATCTCCTTCTCGCAACAGCGACTTGTCCCTGTATCTCCCTAGGTTTTGTTCCCTACATCACACTACGCTCACGCAGCTTAGTCACGAGTCAAAGTGTGGTGTGCGTGGAGCGCCTCTCTCGGCTACACCACTAGCCCCACCCATCTTTCACGCTGGCTGACGAGGACGACACCCCTCTGTGGGTGTGTATGCGGGATCACTCGTACTGGCAAGAGGACGTTGGTGCTGCAACCGAGCGCGAACGGGAGGAGATAGATCATCAGGTCTACATCCCAGATGATCTTCCACCGTCACCACCACGGTCACCAAGGATGCAACCACCACTCTCTCAGCCGACCGAACCTGTAGTTGCTCCTACTCCAACTTCTCCTCCCACCGCAGCATGACCAAACAAGACATTTACAGCACCCGAGGTGCCCGGTGTCATCCTTGCTCTCCCCGTCCACACCGACTCCATTGGGTTTGCAGGCGCTGTCCTTGATGCAGCTGCTGGTGCCGCGGCTATCCTCGCAGCTACGGCCCGGGCCTGCCGTGCTCCTACACAGATGGCCGTTGGCCGTGTAGCTGAGGCTTACACAGAGACTGCTGCCTCTCTCACTCTCCTTGCAGCTGCTGCTGCAAAAATTGCCACCCAGATCACAACAGCAGCAAAATTTATTGCCATAGCAGCGTCCACTGCAGCATACACCACCTCCAGCGCTGTTGGATCCATTTGGACATCCACCGCCTCAGGAGGACTCACGCCTACTGGTGCTCCTCGCGACGTCACACCACACATCACCACCTGCGTTCTGGTGGCATCAACTTCCGCTGCAGTCGCCGGAACCGCTGCTACGGGGCTCTTGTGCCTCACCGTGGCAGTCGCAGGTTGGGTGGCGGTCCTGTTCTCCTCGGCCGCAGCTGTTGTCCCGCTGCTCTTCAACCTTCTTCCTTGCCACCAACCGGGTGAGCGCTGCATTGCACCTTGTTGCACTCTCTTGCACTCTCCGGCATTCTCTTGTCACTCTACCTGAACTCAAGGTTCCATTCTCTCATGATGCCTATTCTTGAGGAGACTATAGAGGCCCTCCTGGCCGCTCTTAGTGAGGCGCAAGCAGAGCGCCGCAAAGCTGAAGATGAGCTTCATCAGGGACGTGAAGCACACCACGAGCTATCGGCCACAGTAGCCACACTAGTCATCGAGCGACTACGTGCCATTCCAGGCTTAGCTGCAGTCCTCCCTGGTACAGAGTTTGGCCCGGCATAATTGTCTGCTCCTCCTAGTTGTGCTGTTGCCAACTCCTCTTCTCCCTGTCTCTCAGCAGCAGCCATTGCCCGTGCTCTGCTCCCAACTCGGCAGAAAGACTTCGAAATGCCACCACCACAGCTTACATCTAAGCTCACTTTCACATCCTGGGAGACGCACTTCAGCGCATGGGCCCAGGGTGAGCTACTTTGGGAGTACTATTCTCCTGCCAAGCTGCCATTTGTACCACAACCAGCAGAGGCTGCTCGCACTGTGAGAGCCCTCATCAACGCATGACCCGAAAATCTCCTTGATGATATCGGTACATACAACGCAGACCCTTCCTGCGGCACCCCTGCTGATCCCATTGGTGCCTATGCTCTTATCCGCTGCCGCAAAACAGTGAGTGGACACGCTGCCTAGAGTGCTCTCACTGTCCAGTTCAACACCTTGCAGATGCGGGCGGATGAGATGGTAGATGAGTATTGGGCTCGCAGTCTACGCCTCCTGCAAGACCTTGGCAAGGCCGCTCCCGGCCTTCTCGCCGCCTGCTTATCCATCGTTGCTGGCCTCATTCCTGAGCTGTCTGACTTGTATGTCTACGTTTCTCAGGCAGAACTCAAGCGCCTTGCCTATGCACCTGTTCTTGCTGATTCCCCACCCGGGATTTCCCCCCTCTTTGATTTCAGTGCCTCAAGTCTCACAGACTAGTGGAATGCCCTGTAAAACAAGCGCATGCACCGTGTTGCGCTGGATATTGTCACCACCTCCTCCTCTTCCTTCTCTGCCACAGCCTCTTCTACCTCGTCCTCTTCGCAAGCTACAGCACACTCCACTCAGGGTGCCCCTCGGGGAGGAGGAGGTGGTTCCAGCCGTGGTGGTGGCCGAGACAGCAAAGGACGTGGGGGTGGTCACGGTGGCAAGAACTCCGCCCCCACTGCTGCTAAGACGACCTGCTGGAACTGTGGCGCCTCTGGCCACTCTGTGCCAAAATGTCCTGCTCCTCGCATTGATGCACGCCTGACCTCCTCCATGCGTGCCCACTAGGCTCGCACTGGTGTTACCGCCTCCTCCGCGACTGCTGCCATGACGGTCGCACCCTCCTCATCCTCTTCCTATGCCTCAGTACTCTCCACCACGCTTGCCCCCCTTCAACCGACACCTCTTGCTCCCAGCCCATGGGGCTGGATTCCTCCTCCATCTGACCCTCCATACTACGGACCCCCGCCTTCTCATTATGGTGTGCCCCACTGGGCTTGTGACAACGGGCACTTCTTAAGGGAAGCTCAACGTCTCTAATGCACTTTGTTTGAGGGAAAATGGTGTCCAAATGAGGGAGTTAGGGGTGGGGGACTGACAGCCATGGGGGGCCGTCACACTAACTCCTCGCACCAAGAAAGAAGAAGTCCTACGGGGTGGGACTCGCTAATCGAGCCCACCCGTCAGCCGGCGAGCGAAGCTCGCCGGCACTTGCTTTGGTTCATGCGCGAAAATATCTCGCGCGGCCCTAAATCCGGCACTGGACCGGTTTTCAGTTTGTGCGAAGACCATGCTAGTTACTAATGCCCACTGTCGACTTTGAGTTCTTTTCTAGGTTTTTGGGCACGAGCATCAACATCAAGAGCAAGTCTAATCTAGGTCATCCAAGAATACAAGTGCAAGGATCCATGATGGAGTAGATGGAGCTGGGGCACTACTGCGAGGAGGGAGGCGAGCACGTGTGGACTAGCGGAGATGTCATCAAGCCTGTGATGGCACGTGCCCTCACTGTGCGTCACCTCCGCTCTCTGCGTCAGCAGGCCCTGCACACTCATGGCCACAACAGAGGCAGAATATACACAGGAGAGAATTAACAC
>SZWC01002149.1:146720-191470 GCA_023375785.1 Penium margaritaceum | reverse complement strand
GAAGTGCATCATGGTTGGGTACGACACGTCACACAAAGCCTATCGGCTTTGGGACCACACAGCAGGCAAGCTCGTGAGGATCCGCGACGTCGTGTTCGACGAACGCACCCTTGGAAAGGGAGAGCTGCTGGACCCGACCCTCACTCCCAAAGCGGGAGAGTGGATAGTGTTGCTTGAGTCCGGAGACCAAGCACCCGACAACTGGCTCGCCTTGCCAGCAGGTGGTGGGAATGGGAGAGTGGCTGCGGAGGATGATGCAGCATCTGACATGGACGCGGATACCGAGGCGTCCGAGGCTTCCGAGTCTGACTTGGAGTCTGACGACTCTTCTGACGACAACGACGACGACAAACCACCACCTGTGGAAGCACCAGCACCAAAGCAAGAAGCGGCACCACTACCTCGGCACAGTTTGCGATCAAAGAGAGCACCTTTGCGGTATGAGGATGATTGGACCGGCCTTAGCTGGTCGTGCATGGCTCAGGGAGAGCCATCCACAGTGGCGAAGGCCATGAATGGCCCAGATGCGGCCAAGTGGAAGGAGGCAGTGGATAGCGAGCTCGCATCCATTGCCGAGAACGGCATGTGGGTGCTGGTGGATAGACCCGACAAGGCCCACGTGGTGGGATCCAAGTGGGTCCTCCGAGTGNAGGGCTGATGCTGGTTGCACTATACGTGGATGATCTGATCATCTGCTCGTCTTCGGTCGAGCTGCTGGATGGGCTGAAGTCTGACCTCAGCAAAAGGTTCAAGATGAAGGACATGGATCCTCTCGAGTACTACCTCGGGATTGCCATCCACCGCAACCGAGTAGCAAGCACCATCAAACTCAACCAAACCAAATACATTGGTGAGGTGCTAAAACGCTACCACATGGAAGACTGCAAACCTGTCAGTACCCCAATGACGACCGACACAAAGCTGAAGGCCTCCATGTCGCCAAGCAACGAAGCAGAGCAAAGGGAGATGCAAGACATCCCCTACCAGTCCGCCATGGGTAGCATCATGTACGCTATGGTAGGGACTCGTCCGGACATCTGCTATGCTGTGGGACAAGTGAGCAGATTCGTGGCCAACCCTGGGCCACAACATTGGCAGGCAGTCAAGCGCATCTTGCACTACCTGCAGAAGACACGTCACATGGGCCTCGTCCTTGGAGGCCAAGAAGGAACGGACCCCCTTCGTCTGAAATGCTACACCGACGCTGACTGGGGAGGAAATCTCGACGATAGGAAATCCACCTCTGGATACGTGTGTATCTTGAATGGCGCTGCCATCTCATGGGCCAACAGGAAGCAGGATTGTGTTTCCGTGTCCACGGCTGAGGCAGAGTACGTTGCTTTGTCTGAGGTGTGCAAGGAGACTCAATGGCTCCGCAGCCTGCTTGGCGAAATGACAGTGCCACAGAAAGATGCCACGATCGTACACGTGGACAACATGAGCACCATCTCGATGGCTGAAGACGAGATCATCTCCCGGCGAACGAAGCACATCGACATACGTTACCACTACTCACGTGACCTGGTCATGAAGAACGTGGTGGACTTGCAGCACTGCGGAACAAAGAGCATGCTTGCTGACTGCATGACCAAGCCGCTGGACAACGACTTGCACTATGCAGGCATTCGTGGATTCGGCATGAGGAGTGCGGCAGAGGAAGGATGAGCTCCAAGGCATTGATGGAGCCGAGCAAGGGACAGATGGATAGAGGTGCAAGGGAGAGATTTGTTGAAATAGTGTGCACCTTGTCCACTGCCTAGCTGGCTAGCTACACATACAGACAAGGCATGCACTGCTCTATGGAGTATGTCCCCTTGGTCCGTTCTGAGATGGGCCAGGAATGCACTGCCCATAATGGGTATGTCCCCTGTGGCTCATCATAGGAACCATACCTTTTTGGCTTGGTTGATTAGGCACCGGAGTCTCAAACCAGAGGTCGCGGGTTCAAACCCCGCGACGGCCGCAATTTTCTTTGTGGCCAAAACTGGGATAGGAAGCTTCTAGGAAGCTTACTAGAGCCTGCCTTGAGGATGACACTTGGCGGTCTAAGGACGCGCCAAGTAGGAATGTAGGATGAGGTTGGCTCCAGNACAAGCAGAAGCTTTAGCAAAGCTCTGCAAGTATAAAAGCCTGTACCTTGCATGCATCCATTTACAGTTCTTGCCTTTGAGACTCCTCACAGAGTGTCGAACCAAAGGTAGACACTAAAGACCAACATGCGTACTTCGTGAGGTTGCAAACCAAACGAACCTAAAGTGTGGATCCCTCGTTCGAGGGTGATATGTTATCTTGGTTGCAATACCAAGAGCGGTTGGCGGCCTCCCATGTCGGGACCCGTTTTCTAGACCGTTGCTATCCGGCGCATTGACAAATCTCATGAAAGGGTCTTTGGATCCTTGCCGCCTCCATCTCTGTCATTGTTGTCGATGCTACTGTTGCATCTGCCGCCACTGACGTTGCCATTGTTGTCCCTATAGTTGCCATCATCGTATGCATCGTCGCCGTCGCTACCATCACCTTCGTTGACAGCGGCATATTCAATGCCAACGTTGTTCCCCCCTCTGTCACTACGTAGGAGTCTCTTCACGACACCCATCCCATAGGAGTAAAAGCTTATGAATTAATTTATAATGAGATAAAGGTTAATGAAACTGAATGTAAAAAGTCGTATGCAAAAAAGGATGAAGACATGTTGTGACACAGCCTCAAACTAGTACATTTTCTATCCTTGTGTATATGTTTCAAAGCTGTTTAGAGTTGCATAGAAAACTCAACGTTGAACAGGACTCCTTGTCAAAATGCAGCATGTTGTTGAGAGCACAGGAAGGTTATGAAGATTGTTTGCTCGAGAGCCAGCAAACTGTCAAGATCGTTGCTGAGTCAGAATGTTGACCACTGAATATAGGGCCCTGGAATTTTTTGTTACATTACAATGTTACAAAAGAGAGTATGCCCTCGTAAAATATGTCAAGTCTCAATGTATCTGCTTGCATTGATGGACATCGAATCTCATGTATGCTGCTCACATTAAGGCCAAAGTGGTGTTCACATACGTTTACCCATACTAACCAGACGATCAAGTGCCTGGTTGGGTTGTGGTTTTAGTTTTTTGCCCGCCTACGCAGGGGCCCGTGGTAGTGGGTCCCTCTTTTTACACTATAACATAATGTGTCCGCTTGTTACCCACCAAGGAGTCCTATCAGTTTGGGCAACATCGATTGTTGCCAAGTCTCAAATAGGCATGCCGGGTGCTGTTCTCCCATACTCATCCATAGACCTAACGTCTCCTCTTGCTTACTTTCTCGCACGTTTTGGTGGCACTCGCCCATCACCTCTCTATTCCACCGTAAACAGTGGAAATTCAAATGGCAGTTTTTTTTTGGTTAAAATTTTATGGAAGATTAATCAGTGAAATCAGACTGATCTATGTGTTCAAGAGAATGGTGGAAGAAGCAAAGGCCAAGTATTAGTATAATTGTTTACTTTTCATACCCTCTTCTAATACACAAGCTCATACACTTGCCCGATACATTTGGGAGAGGGGGGAGGTGAGCAAGTGATTGCGAAGATAGCAAAGTCACTACGACGACAAGTCATGTGGTGAGTGGCACCTGAATTGATGATCCAAGTGCCACCAGGATCACGACGGAAGGAAGTCACTATGCAACGTGCAATGGAAGACTCGACCTAAGACGGGTGCTGAGTAACAGGTGAGGAGGAACGACGAAGGGTACAAAGGTGAGACTCATGAATCCAATTGGTACTGTCAGGCCCATCATCATCACATGCCAACTGTGCCCCTCCACATGAGTCATCACAAGCTACAAGAATAGATGAAAAAATAGTTTGTGAACCACCCGAATGTTACGACACACTTCCACCTCCCTAAAAACAAAGCGCCAGAAGGTGACGGAGCTGTGCGACAGTGCGGTCACGTGGGGCTAGGTTGCCATTACTCGCCGGTGGAGAAGCAAGAACTGCTGCGGTCATGCTCACCGCGCGACCAGAGGCTATGCTGCTCGATGCTGACCACTGTGCGTGTGCATCCTGATGACCGCGAGTGATCCGTGCCTAGTCAAGCGACTGCTTGTACTTGGTGTAGTGATGAGCGCCTCCATAGTTGCAGTACTAAATACGATGTCCATTGCTACTGCCCAGTGACTGCTGCTACTACGACTGCTGTTGCCCCGAATGGTGCCTCTTTTTCACCTTCTTCCTTTGTGCTGCTGCGACACCCTACATCTAAGTCGGGGTAATCGGGGTGGAAGGGGAAGTGGAGGATGTGCCAAAGACACGAGTGGACTGCAAGAGGGTTGTCGACGGTGACGCAATGACCACTACAACAAGGGTACTCTCCTAATGAGCCACAGCTGCCTCACGGGTGGAAGTCACCTGGAGGAAAAGTTGATGACCCAAGGAAGAAGCTGAAGGGAGGTGGAGAAGGGCTTGAGCACGGTGTCCCTGTACCCTAAGAAGGTGTCTGCGTGCTCAAGACAAACTCTGAGCATGAGCGTGCGGAGCGTCCATAGTTGTGTACCACTTGAGGTCCCAAGGCGTGTGTAGATGCGCATGGCCCACTGCCAGTAATCGGCTGCGAGCGCGGTAGGTCCTTGACGAAGGGAGTGAAAGGCACAAATGTGAGCTGCGTGGGTGGCGTGCATCTCTATTGCAAGCAGGGACAATGCCAGGCCCCAGCCCCAATGTAGATCAGTACCTGTGCCTTTGCTAGCCTCTCCAACAAAAGGGCAAAAGTCCACGACAATCTCGCACCACATGACCTAAAGTAGTCCGCGCATCGCCCTTGCCAAATTTAGCATCTAAGCGCGATCTGCACCCAGGCACAGACTGTGACAGTAGGGCCATACCCCCTCTAAAGTGTCCCAGACCTGGAAAAAAACTCCCTGCAGTCAAAGCCGTCCTCGCTAACATATCGTGTGGGTGGTGTCTCGAAGTCCTTGGGTTGGTACTCCGTATGGAGAGCAAGCATAGACTGAGAAGGACGAGGGATGGAGAAGACACCGAAATGAGGAAAGTCACTGAGGTAGGGATCAGAAGAGGATCAAATATCCTGGAAAAGGGAGCAAAATGCCTGTGGGGGCCAAGAGCTCGTCTCAAGCTTGTGGAGACGCTCCTGAAGCACGTGAATCTTGCTCTCATGAGCAACATCCTCCATACCTAGCATGTCAGGGTCCTCATCCCAAGGATCAAGATGTGGCGGGTTGTGTCCTGCTCCTATCCTTGTTGCAGATGCTGACTTTTGTGCAGAGGGTATGACACCGCCGACTCCCTCAGAGGTCTCCAGTGGGGCCGTGGACTGACCATGAAGAAGCTCAGTGAGCGTAAGGATGGCGTCAATCTACTACTACTACAGAGGACGCATCTCATCCTACTGAATCCGCAGTTCCTCAATAGCCTGTGAGTGTGGGTTCATGACCCATGAGGTGGAGGAAAGGAGATCTAGTGGTCGTTGACCTTGTCACCGGCCGGAGCCATATTAGCGCTCAGTATGGGCCAGGATGTCAAATTGGTCGGATTACAGAACTATTAGTCTTTCTGGACAAGTTAGACCGCTGGCAACTTTTGACTTTCCGATCAAAAAAATTGACCAAGTGCTCACGTCAGTAGGGGTTTGCTGACATCAGCATGAACCTGATGACGTCAGTAAAGAAAATGATGACGTGGGCACCGTTTTTCTTACAACCCTTGCGGCTGTTACCCCGTTGCGCAAGGGGCGGCTACTCTACGGCTGCCGTGTGGCAGATGCGCAGAAGCTCCGCAATAGCTTCTGCTTGGTTGCTATTGCTGTTGCGCCTGCACCTGTAGTAGTAGCCGCACAATAGCTTGCACAACTGTGGCAGTAGCTGCACGCTACTACTGTGCTACAGCGCTGTTCCGCACTACTACTGCTGCTACGCGCTACTACTGCGCTGTTGCTCGGCTGCGCTACTGTTGGTGCTGCTGGTGCTTGTTGTTGCTACTACTGGCTCCTCGCTGGTCGCAACTCACTGCTCGTCGCTTGCTGCTCGCCGCTCGCCGCTCTTGTTGCTGCCTGCTACAGCCTGCTCCAGTTACCCCTTGCTCCCACTGCTAGTGCGAATGCCAGCAGCTGCTAGCAACTGCTGCCTGCTGTAGTTGCCGCCTGATGCTCTTGTTGCTGCGGCTCACGTGCTGAAGGCGGGTGATGTCAGCGGTAGTCTGGTGACGTGGACAGGTCTCAGTGAATCGGCTGCAGTGATGACACTCACTGTGGCTGCTCTGCTGCGTCTGTGCACCACAGCTCGGCAAGAACTGACCTACTGCTCTGATACCATGAGAAGTTACGTGGAAGCTTCCTAGCAATACAGCCACTGGATAGGCGTTAATGCCTGGTCAAACGGTGACGAAAGTCACAGTTCGTACACACGATGACAAGATCCTGGCTAGGAGACACAAGTCAAAGTGTCAGAATGTTTTAATGGCATTTTCAGAGAGAGATGACAAATGACTGATCCACGGCATAAAGACTTGCCCCGGAATCATTGTTTTGGCTGTAACTCAGCGTAGACAAGTCAGAACGCTATGCCGTCTGGACCTAAACGTGCAAAATCTCATGCCAGACGCTACGACAGGTCACATGCATGCATCCAGCATCAAACAGTGGACACACAAAACAAAAACATACAAATCGGGCCTACGGCCAGTCCACCGATAAACTCCTACGTGCTACAGAAAAACTACAGGAGGTCCCATACAGCATCGAGGACTCTAGGGCGGTCGTCAATCAGCTCCAAGCAGGTGGTCCACCACCAGACGACGCCACCTGGGTCCGCATCAGGGATCTGCACGGGCAAGGACTCAGCCTAGTGGTTACAGTATACTGTAGAGTTGAACATGAACGTCATAAATCACAACATTCATTGCCTTCGATGCGAGTAGTTAGGGAAGAGGGTTGAGGCGTAAGCTAGAAAGTGCAAAAGCGCACGTTGGGGCAATGGTGTTGTTGATGCAATGTGTGGGCTTCCACGCTCATTGCTTAGTCTGCTGCCCCCTCAATCTGCGCTCTAGAGTCTAATTCTGAGTGCTATGAGTTTGCTACTCAAAAGTGCACGCGCCAGTGTTAGTGCCAGAAAGCAGCTGAAAACTGAAAGTGACTGCTTAGGAATGAAGAATGAACAACAATGGGAGACCCCTTTAAGTTCTAGCTCCCCTTCAGCTCCGTAGAGCTTGTTACTCAGCTAACCAGCCAAGCAGAAAACAGACATAGACCTATTTTTTTGCAGGCAGGGTTTTCTCGGTGAGCCCTGCCACATACCCGACCGCCCAAAACCCGGGCGTTTTCTGTCTTGCCTGAAAACTGGACCATACCATAATACCGATGCTTCAAATGCAGTCGTACGGTGAGAAAGAGCTAGAAAAACAGCAGGAAAGAGTTATGGCTGCCCAGACCTAGGCAATACTTACGATAGTCCATGATGCCAAACAGTGCCACACAACATGAGACATGGACCCAAAGCAGAACATGACGCTGAAGACACAATTGTACAGTCAAATATAGCTCTAGACGTATGCAGAAAGCATCTACGATGCCAGTGACTGCCGGCGGCCTGACCGCCGAGGAGGCCTGCCAATGGAGTTGATTATGTTGCCGCAGGGAGGAGCCTCCAACAAACTGTTTGTAGGCCTCAGCGTGCGTGGGCTCCACCGGATGACACTCCGCAAGCGTCGAGTCTCGCCATTAGTCATGTGCACCCCGACGTACACAAGCCGGGAGGACAAAACAGAGCACAATGTGAGATGCGAAAAAACCGACACTCCTTTATGACTCACAGGCGCAGTGCACATGGGCGGACAGTGACACATTTGACAGATAGACTCCCCCAGGGCACATAGAGACGTAGGCTCGGACAATGAGTGCAGCTCAGGAACGCATGCCGACTGAATCCACAACCTTCTTTAACGAGTTGCACTTCAATGCCTTCGTCAAGAAGTCAGCGAGCTGCCCTGCTGTCTCAACCCACACAATGCTAACGCTGCCGCAACAACAAACGCACATAGCGATACTCAACATTGATGTGCTTTGTGCATGTGTGATGCACGCCGTCATTGTCGGCGATGGCCATGGCACTCTCATTGTCCCAATGCAAAGTGATGGATGCAACGAAGTGATGCAAATTGGACAACAGACAAGGCAGTCACACGCTCTCACATGTGCCTGACCCAAGGGCTACATACTCAACTTTAGCAGTACAGCGTGCAGTGCACCCTTGCTTACCACTACACTAGGACACAGCCGTGCCGCCAATCAGAAAAATGCAGCATGTGCGGCTCTTACCATCCGGACTGTCGGCCCAGTCAGTGTCGGTGTAGCCCACCGCAAAAACAGACGGCTGTCGGTGGAGCATGAGACCTCGCCGTGGAGTCAAGATGACATAGCGCAGTACTCGGATCGCGGCCTCGAAGTGGAGGTGACGCGGCTTCTAAGAGAACTGAGCCAGGAGGTTGCCTACAAACGTGATGTGTGGACGCGCCATCGTCACGATGATCATCAATGACCCGATGACTCGCAATCACGTCAACTCGCTCCCCCACAATGGCTGGGTCACAGTTCTTCAATTTTACCTGGCCATTGGGTAACATGGGTGACGACGCGCTCGGCACGAGGGGCAGGTCCTCGGCAAAGCGAGTGGACAGAGTCTGTACATAGGCGGCTTGATGGACGTACAGGATGCACTGGGAGCGATCATGCTTAAGCTCCATGCCAGGAAGAATCGGCCAGATTCGAGATCTTTCATCTAGTAGGCGGTGTGCAGTAGGTCCTTGACGCGCTGGATGACAGCCACATCTTGCAACGCAATGAGGAGATCGTTGACGTACACCAAGATAGCTGCGAAGGTCTGGCCTTGCAGGGTGATGAACAGTGCGGATTCACCACTACTGCGTAGGAGGCGGTCGCGAAGGAGCGTGTGACTAATCTTTTGCTTCCAGCACCGAGGCGACTTCTTTAGGTCATAGAGGGCCTTTCGCAGCTGCCAGACCTTCCCACTGCCGTCGTCAAAGCCTAGAGGCTACACCATGTAGAGCTCCTCATCCTCCAGCGAGCCATGGAGGAAAGCGTTGCTCACATCCATGTGATGCATGTCCCAACCGTGTAGGGAAACTAGGCTGAAGAGCGCCCAGCTAGTGGAAAATTGGCCAACTGGGACAAAGACTCGGTTGTAATCAACCCCAGGAACCTGAGAGAACCCCTTGGCTATGAGGCCGGCCTTGTACTTGTCCAAGGACCCGTCCGGCTTCCACTTGTGTCGGAAGACCCATTTGGCACCGATGGCCTTCCGACTTGGAGGGAGATCGACGAGGTCATACACGTGGTGCTGCCGGATAGCAGCAAGCACATCGGCGCAGGCAATATCCCAATGTACGGCCTCGGGGAGGCTCGAGCCCTGCGTAGGGTGGTTGGATCCTCCGAGCGTGCCGTGGAGCGGACTACAAGGGCGTGTGCATCTCCAGTTCCAGGTGGGACACATGTGAGTGCAGTCGTGACGGCATGCTGATGCTCCTCATGGAGTATGGCGTAGCCCAATGCAAAGCCCAGGTGGACGTCTACAATGATGGTTGAAGTGGTCAGGCCAAGGGCGTTCGTACCAGGGTCCCCACTCACTATTGCAGGAGTGTAAGAGACATGTGGGGCAACGGGGGGCCAAGGCACAATGGTGCACGGTGTGGTGGTCTGCGTACTCACAGATGGCCTTGGTCAGAGGTTGCCGCCTTGGCCACGCATGTAGCACGGTCAGGCAATAGATGGCACCAAGTTCAAGGTGCTAGCGGAGGCAGATGGAGCTACTGGTATGAAGGGATCAGCGGATGTGGAAGAACCAGTAGACGCAATAGGGACCACTGGCCCGGAGAGACCAGCAGACGTGACTAGAGCTGCTAGCCCGGAGTAACCAGCAGACGCGACTCGAGCTGCCGGCCCAGAGGGGCCGTCAGACGCGTCTAAGGCCGTTGGCCTGGAAGAGCCGGCGAACGCAACTGGGGCTACCGGCTCAGAAAATCCATGTGATGTGCCAACCAGAAGCGGCAAGTTGGAGAACGGACTCACCGCTCCCCCGTGCGATGAGAGGGACACGGACGAGACGGAGCGGATGAGGTCATGAGGAAAGAGCTCCTCAAAGAAGAGGGTGTCGCGGGACTCAACGATGCAGTGCCGGGAGGGATCCCGGAAGCACCAGGCCTTAGACTGATGGGAGACACCGAGGAAGGTGCAAGGATGCCCACGAGGGGTGAGCTTGCTGTCTAACTACAACGCGGGCAGCCACACAATGGCCACGCAGTGCGAGACATGAGCAGAGCGGATGTCAGCACGCTAACCGCACCACTGGTACGGCGTAGAATGGCGGGGAACGGGTCCGTCAGGATATCGATTCCAAACCCACGTCATGCACACCATGGCTTCAAAGTAGAAGCCATGGTAAAGGCCTAACTTGACTCGCATTGTGCGGACAGCGTCGGCCATGGTGCGGGTCCACCACTCGGAGATGCCGTATTGGGCCGGTGTGTAAGGTGCCGACGTCTCATGGTGGATACCACGGGAGGTGAGGAAAGTCTTGGTCTCTCCCATGTACTCACCACCGCAATCGGAGCGAAAGAAGCGGAGAGGCCGACCATACTTGCGCTCCACACAAACAAGCAACTCCCAAATGGTCGGAGCAACATCGCTTTTCTCCCGAAGGCAGAAGACCCAGCGATAGTGAGAGTAGTCATAGCGGCCATGCTCTCCGATAGACTCGGTAGGGAGAGGACCCATGACATCGGAATGGACAAGGTCCAGAGGGGCAGACACACGAAAGAAGGACTGGGGTTAGGTAGACCAGTGCCCTGAGCGTAATCAATGCACTCTATGGGGCACAGCCAGGGTGAAAGAGGTCTGGGTCGGGGCCCTTGGCCGGCTGGGTGCAGAGTATGCTATTGATGGCGGCAGAGTGGACGTGGCAAAGGTAGCGGTGCAAGAGACGTGTGTACTGTGGTGAGAGTGTGTAAGTGACTAAGGCATGGCCTGTCGGGGTGGATGGGGAGGGGACGGAGGGATGGGAGGACAGATGAGGTACGTGCCACAGGTTGTCACGGGCGGTGGCACGCAGAACAACAAGACCGGACGGACGTACCGACACAGTGCCAACGCCATGCAAGTGTAGAATGTCCATGCTCATGCGGTCAAGGGCAGTGACTGGCAAAAGGCTGAACTCAAGACCTGGGAGGGAGAGGACATTGGTCACAAAAAAATCACCGACACGACCACGGAAACAAACGACGTCGATGCCGCAGATAGGTAATACCTGTCTGGAGCCTATCCAAACACCGGACGCATCGCCAACAGGGCCAAGCACATTGAAGGCCTCACGAGAGGCGGTCATGTGATGCGTGGACCCGAAGTCAATGATCCATGTCTCGGTAGGGTCTTGGACTGGAGTTGCCCAATCACGGACAATCACATGGCAGCAAGCAAGGGACGTGGATGCGGTGGACGATAGCGTGAACCGAGATTCGGTTCCCTTCTATGACGACATCTCCCGTTCCCTCTGCCTCCTTCTATGATGACATTGCGCCAATCATCAAGCCATGCGACGTCATCATAGAAGGGGGCAGAGGGAACGTGAGACAACGAGGTGGATGAGGAAGCAGGATACGATCGCAGCTCAATCTTAGTCATGCAGGGCAGGGCAGGTGGGCAGGAGGTGACGCAACTCGTGCTACCCTTGGGGGGAAGGCAAGGCAAGCCGAGTTGGAGTGTGATGAACTGCTCCAATTGACGCTCACTGGTGGACCATCTGGGAGTGTAGACAGAGTGCGGAGTGACAGCACCGGAGCCCGGATAGAAGAATGAATACGCCCGAGATGGAAACGGAGGCGCCGACGGCTGCGGATGATGTTGTTGTGGGGCTGGCAACGACAGGACTTGTGTGGCTATTGGAGGAGGGGTGCTGCTGGACGGGATGGAGGCCTCAGGGCCAGCAACACCGACGGTGGCAGAGGCAAGATAACGCTCACGCTTGCGATGCATGGTGGCGATGACATGTGCCTCCTCCGTTTGTAACCGGCACGTGTAACACCCGTGTCCTAGCTGGCCACGGTTGTGGCAGACCAATCCACCACCACTAAACCCAGTCGGTTGTGCTCCTGGTGCTGCTGAGGGCCCTTGCCCTTCTTTCCCTTGAGCTTCTTCTTTGCTGACAAAGAGAAGCTAGTCGATGCAGCTGCTGTGTGGAAAGTGACGGTAACTCAGGCGATTGCAGGGGAATCCAGGGCCTTTGTACGCTCGATGCGGGACTTCAGACAAGCTTCCTCAATCCTGAGAAAGCGCTCGTATGCCAAGGGCATAATGGTGCCCTAGGCCGCCATGGTCGAGAGGACATCCTGGGCACAGTGGTTGAAGACGCCGGCGTAGGCGTCGGTCCCACCGCGCTTGATGGTGAGGAGCGCGGCCATGAGGGATGGAGCAGAGGTGCCTAGGTGACGAAGGATGTTCTCAGCCCATTGCCAGCAAGAGGTGACCGTTTCGGTCTCCCCCATGTGCAGGGAGTTGAACTCTTGTAGTAGACGACTGGTCTCAGCCTCGCTGGATAGGCGATGGGGACGGGTGAGGACGTGCCAAGCGGCCGTAGGGTCTAGGGTCCTACCAGCGGTAAAGTCATCGAGGAAGGGCTCAAAGGCTAGGCGTGACGGCGGAGGAGCGACGGGGACAAGTACGCGTACGGCGCGACTAGCATCATATAGCTGGTCGGCCTGTGTTGAGTCATACAGAAGAGTGTAGTATGTCCACAAGCCGTCAACCTGTGCGCAGATGTGGAAACTGAGTTCCCAGCTCCGGAACTGCTCGCCAGCTTGAAGCGGCGAGGGCGGGGTCTCAAAGTCCTTTGGCCTGCGGTCGACACTCACAGTGGAGCCAAGGACTGAAGTCACTGTCTGCCGGTGGCGCTGAGTCTACTGTTGCGCCAGGTAATGCGTGGCAGCCGACATAGAGGAGTTGGTGTGCACAGGAGGAAAGAATTGCGGCAGGGCACTAGTGTGAGTCTGTGATGCCAATGGCTGCAATACTGCAAGTTGCTACATCAGCATTGCAAGCTCTTGCTGAATGGCAGTCAGGGGGTCAGAGGCCATGGCGATGAAGCCTGTGGACTGCTATTGCTACTGTTACTGCTACTGTTACTGCTGCTACTGTTGTTCCTACTCTTCATGCTGTTGCTACAAGTGCTGTTGCTACTGTTGCTGTTGGTACTGTTGCTGCTGCTGATGCTGCTGCTACTGATGTTGTTGCTGCTGCTGCTATTACTGCTACTGCTGCTAGTGCAACTGCTGCAGCTGTTGTAAGAAAAGGGGAGCTGGCCCCCCCTTCCAACAGAGGAGGACTCCTCCCCACTGGGATGTTAGCCATGGTGGGTTTCGTTCCCCTTTGTTTTGGTTTTTTTTCTGTGCTACTGATGTCAGCAGTGACTTCAGCCTTGGATGGCTGACGTAAGCAGCGGCTACTGCGTTATGTGCAGGGTAGTTTCTGTAGATTTTCTTCCCCCCCCCCCCTTTTTGTGTTGATGATGTCAGTAGTGATGTCAACAGTGTTGTTAGCTTCGGACTGCTGACGTCAGTAGCGGCCATTGCTGGAGCCCCTGTTGTGTCACCTGGAGGGCATCTAGTACTGCTGGTGCAGCAGTAGTTGTTGTTTTTGCTACTACTGCTACTACTGTTGGTCTGCTAATGTAGTAGCTATTGTCGCTGCTGCTGCTGCTACTGCTACAGTTGTTGGTATAGCATCGATTGCTACTAATGCTGTAGTTGCTGCTGCTGCGGCTACTACTAGTTTTTCTACTGCTGCTATGGCTGCTGTTGCAACAGGAGCTGCTGTTGGTGCTGTTGTTGCTCCTGCTACTACTGCTATTGCTGCAGCTGCTGCTGCTACTGCTACTATGGCTGCTGCAGCGGCTATGGCGCTGGCTGCAACCACTGTAGAGCTGCTGGTGGGGTGTGGAAATATTTCTTTTTCTTTTCGTTGATCACAACAAGCTTGCTACTTGCTATGAGGAGCGAGCTGCGAGCAGCAAGCTTGCTACTCGCTGCTTGCACATTGATTCTTGCTACGAGCAGCGAGCTCGCTGCTTGTAGCTCGCTCCAAGTAGCTAGCTCGCTACTTGCAGCTCGCTGCTCACAGCAAGCAGCGTGCTGCTAGCAGCTGTAGCTGCTGTTGCTTCTGGCGGCTGCTGCAGCGGCTCTTGCTGGCTGCTGTTGTTACTACCACAGTCTACTGTTGGTGCTTGTCACTGCTACTACTACTACAGCATGCTGCCGCTGCTGCTCGCTGCTAATACAGCTGCTGCTCGTTGCTGCTGCTGCTATTACTGCTTGCTGCTGTTGCTGCTGCTGCTACTACCACTCGCTGCCGCTGCTGCTGTTGCTACTGGCTGCTACTCCTGCTTGCTGCTGCGGGCTCTTGCTATTGCGAGCTGCTGCTGCTGCTACTACCTACTGCTCCTGAGTGCAACTGCTACTGGCTACTACAGCCAGTGCTCGCTACTGCTGCGAGCTGCTGTAGGCCGCTGCTGCTACTGCTTGCTACTGAAGCCAGTCTTTGCATCTGGGTGACGTTGTCGCGTGCGAACTTGCCAGCAGGTGTCGCGTCACGCATGGGGTTCAGTGCTGCCGGAAAAATCCAGCAGTATTTCCCCTGGCCAAGTGGCCGTGGGAAAAACTTTTTACACCGCCACAAGGCGGATCAATGCTTCCGGAAAAAATCCGGCAGGGTCCACCAGCGTAGAAAGGCACCTGTACGCCAATTGTCTGCTGCTTTTGCTACGCACTGGCTCTGAATCTGAAGCTAGAAACTGCTAAAGCGCAGGTTGGGGCAGTGGTATTTTTTATGCAACGTGTGGGCTTCTATGCTCGTTCCTTAATCTGCTGCCCCCTCAGTCTGCGCTCTTGAGTCCATGTCTGAGTGCTCTGAGTTTGTTAGTCAAGAGTACGGGCGCCAGTGTTAGCGCCAGAAAGCAGCTGAAAACTGAAAGTAACTGATTAGGAATGAAGAATGAACAACAATGGGAGACCCCTCCAAATTCTAGCTTCCCCCCAGCTCTGTGGAACTTGTTACTCAGCTAACCAGCCAATTAGAAAATAGACCTAGACCTATTTTCTGGCAGGCAGCGTTTTCTCGGAGAGCCCTCAAGATGGCCGACCGCCCAAAGCCCGGGCGTCGTCCGTTTTGCTTGAAAAATGGAGCATACCATTATACCAACGCTGCAAACGTAGTCGTGTGGTCAGACACAGCTAGAAAAATAGCAGCAAAGAGTTATGGCTGCCCGAACCTAGGCAATACCTACGATAGTCCATGATGCCAAAGAGTGCCACGCAACATGAGACATGGACCCTAACCAGAGCATGACACTGGAGACGCAATGGTACAGTCAGATCCAACGTGCAACGTATGTAGACAGCATCTGCGGTGCCAGTGACCGCCGGCGGCCCGACCGCCGAGGAGGCCTGCCGTGTTGGTTATGGTTGTGACACACGCAAGTGCCCTCTTGTCTCCATGCACGCACACACCACCATACCACTGCAGGTGATTAATCTCGACTGAAGCTCTCTCGTGCAAATGGTGACGCAACATGGAGCACACAGTGGTGATGACACCATCAAGTCACCAAGTTGTGACCAGAGCAACAGTGTCACCCTCACGATGTGCCTTAGCCTAGTTATAATCCTGCGTGTCAAAATGGGGAAATACATTTGTAGAAGTACATGCTTGTGATGTGACTGGATTCCTACACACTTGCATGCTTTAAGCGTAGTGTACCGGGTTGCTGATCCCTCGAGACCACACGTCCGGTTTATACCGGCGTGTGAGAAACCGCCTGGAGCTCGTTTGCTCCAGGGCCGGGTTCGATCTCTGGGTGGCGTCTTGGCCCCACGTCGAGTTGTTCGCGTGGGTGGCCCGGTCAACCGGCACTTACCACATCGCTCTCTCGTTACTCACACTGTTTCTGCTCTGACATACTTCTTCACGTGGTTTTTCCCCCGATCTGTGGTTTCTCCCGTCGCTTGCTACTTTCTTCCTTGCTTAGCAATCAAGGCTACCAACTGATATCGGAGGAGGAGAGCTTCTTCCTTCTTGCGACAGTCCTGAGACATCGTGAGACCACGTCGGGAAACTTCTCCGTGGCGGTTGATACCGCGCAAGCCACACACTCGCAACCGTGGCTGGTAGAAGCAGCAGCAGAAGCCGCCGCCACTGCAGTCTCTCACATCGCACCCGTGGCTCACGGTGTGCCTTGTCATTCCTGAGTCACGCGGCCTGAGGCTCTGGTCTAGAGAACAATGCCGACACAATGGCAACTACCGACTGTCCAAGGGAATTTCACCCAAGGATCACGATCACCCCCAAGGAATTGACTATGCCTCAGGTGAGACCTAGTTACCCAGGTGCTTTCGCTCACGGTCTTAGGGGCTCCCGCCCTCTAGGCCTTCTTCTTCCTTGGTGTGAGAGCCCAACAAATTAAGTCAGCACTCTCACACGAGCAAGATTACAACCACCTTAGCAGTTCATATCAAGCTCAGTCTCAAGCGCACAGCTCAAACAAGTGAAGGAGTAGTTGAGACAATGGCAAGTACAAGGCATAAATAGCTGAGGAGTGCCTTTGGCAGCCGAAGCGCGCGCGCCTTGGCTAAGCCGAAGCGCGCGCGCCTTGGCCGATGTCATTCCTTAAATTAAGGAGGCCATCCCCTCAATCAGGGAAGCCATCCCCTGATCCAAGGCACATCTTGTATCTTCCAATCCGACCGTTGGATCAGCCCGAAACTTGGAGAGCTGATGGTTTGACACCTGCTCTTTCCATTGGTATGGTCAGATTGACAATCTGAATATCCATCATCAGAAACCCCAGGGGACTTATCCTTGAACAAGGACAGTGCATGCCTGGTCTGTTGGACTGGACCCAGGGGACTTGCTCCACATGAGCAGTGCATGCCTGGTCCGTCCACTACTTGCCTATTCTGGAGACTAGTGGCCAAGGGGCATTCAAACAACGACAATCTCTCCCTTGTACCTCTGGCCACTTGTCCTGTCTTCAGTCTTCGTCACTTGCGCTCTTCATGCCGATGCCCTGTCTTCCTGCGAGGTGGAGTTCTCGGTCAAGGGGTTTTGTCAGCATGTCTGCCAGGTTGAGCTTGGACGCAACATGCTCCAGCTCCACCACTCCCTTAGTGACCAGGTCACGACTGAAGTGGTAGCGAACTTCGATGTCTTTAGTCCTCCGCGTCAAGGTGCCATTTTTGGACATGTCGATGGCAGACTTGTTGTCCACCTTGACCACCGTTGCGGCCGATTGAGGTGCTTGTATCTCTTGGAGCTACGTAGCCACATTGTCTCCTTGCACGCTTTTGCTAGAGCGATATACTGTGCTTGCTATGGAGAGGGAGATGCAGTCCTGCTTGCGGCTCGCCCATGACACGGCTCCTCCGTTTAGCACGCACACGTAGCCCGACGTGGACTTGTGGTCGTCGACATTCCTGGCCTAATCTGCATCGGTGTACACCATGAGCCACAAGGATTTTGACTGTGGCACCCCACCGTACTGGATGCCCAGGTGCCGCGTGCCCTTCAGGTAGCGGAAGAACCGCATCACTGCTTGCCACTGTTGTGGCCCAGGGTTGGCTACATACCTGCTCACCTGCCCCACAGCATGGTAGGTGTCGGGGCGAGTCGCGACCATCGCGTACATTAGACTGCCCACAGCAGAATGATATGGCACGCCTGCCATGTCGACCTGCTCTGCTTTGTTGGTAGGGGCAGCAGCTGAGGTTAGGATACAATCTCCTGCCATGGGCGTGCTGACGGGTTTGCAGTCTTCCATGTCATACCGCTTGAGAATGTGGTCAATGTATTTGGTCTGGCTGAGCCTGATGGTGCCGGCTGAGCGATCCCGCGTGACACTGATGCCTAGGTAGTACTCAAGAGGTCCCAGGTCTTTCATTTGGAACCATCTGCTCAGCTGCATCTTGATGTTCTTTAGCAGCTTTGTTGATGATGTGCAGATTATGAGGTCATCGACGTAAAGAGCCACCAAGACGAGGCCATCCTCGTCCTCTTGTGCGTACATACTAAGGTCGTTCTCACAGTGACCATACCTGGACGCCTCCATGAAGGTGTCCATCTCCTGGTACCAGAACCTCAGGGCCTGTTTCAGCCCATACAATGACTTGACGAGCTTGCAAACTTTTCCGGGTGGTGCATCCACCCCCTCAGGCACCTCCATCAGGATTTCTTTGTCAAGCTTTCCATACAAGAAGGCAGTCTTGACATCCATCTGGTGAACCTCTAAGTTCTTGGCCGCTGCTGTTGCGAGGAGAGACCGGATCGTCACAAAGGTGACGACGGGCGCGTACGTCTCGTCGTACTCGCTCCCCGGCCGTTGCGCAAAACCCTTGGCTACCAGCCGTGCCTTGTGGCGGTCGATGGTCCCATCCTGCTTCAGCTTCGTGACCATGACCCACTTGCACCTTACAATGTGGGCGCCAGCAGGCCGGTCCACCAGCTTCCATGTGTTAGGAATGAAAATCCCAGAAAATGTATTGTTGCCTTGTCTCAACAAATTGCACAGCTCAGCCTGTCCTGAACCACATTGAAGTGGCACCACACTTCACGGCTCTCAGGTAAAATCGCCTCTTACAGACATACACACAGAAAATACACACTGAGAGTCAAGAGGGAACGGAGCTGAATCCAGAGCCTCAAATCTCACTCAAAATGGTCAACTACTGAGTACAAACAAAGCTAAGAAAGAATGACTGAAGTCCTACTCTAAGTACTAACATTCTGTCCTACTTCCTGTCCCTGATCCCTGCTTCCGGTCAACTAAAAAACAATCTATGTAGTCAGCTCTGCTGGTTGTTACTGCTGCCTCCGGGTCCGCGATGAGTCTGTCTCCGGTTGCGCGTCAATGTGCGATCGCTCGATCCTCGTGCCTCCTTGCTCATCCCCTGTCCTCCGCCCTCTACAGCCGACCGGACTGAGATCGAGGTCGAGGATCGATCAGTCCGATCGAGCTGCCACGTCAGCAGTGTTCGCTCCTCGACCTTGCTCTTTGCTCGACGCTCTACTCCGGTCGGACCTGCGAGCCACCTTTGCCTGGAGTGCAAAAACCCTTGGACTAAGTACAACTTGTCCGCAAGCGTCCAGCATCGAGCTGCGGCCAGGCTAGGACAGGTGGGACACCCGATTGGGTCTGCCCATAGTCTCTCACTGGTACCCGCTCCACCTAGGCAGAAGAATAGAAGTAAAGTAGGCAGAAGGTCAAGAGAGCAATAGGCCTCAACTCTCCTGGCCTTCTTACCACTTTTCCTTTTTGCTGTTTTTATCCTCAATCACTTGACAACATAACATTTTGGATAACTTTTGGTTATCTAACATTCCCCCCTGTATGTGTCAAGGTGTGCTGAAAGTGCTGCTACATGCTGCGGCACGGAAATGCGAATGCAAACTGTTAGGACACAAAGATGTAAGTGAAAGTGGTCAGACTACAACACAAGTGTGGGTGTGGAACAAGCATGTGAGCAGGGAGCATATATGTGTATCAAGTAGTGGGAAAGGGACTGGGAAAAGGCAGAGCAATGAGAAGCAGAATGTAGTACAGTCCCCCCTGTATGTGTGGATTCCATAAAGGTCATGTGTGAGGGAGGTGTGGAGCGTGTGAGAATGAGAGGAGCATGAGAGGAGGGGTAGGAGGAAATGGCCCTCAGCCTCGCATCCGCTCACTGATCCTCACTCAGCCGTCAGGGCTGGTTTCTCAGATCCTGTCACAGACAACACTCAACTTGACATCACGCATGCCCTCACCATACCGTCAGGGTAGGTGTCTCAGGCTACTCTTCTCACAAAGGACAAAAAATAAGAGAAAGAACAAAAAAAAGAAAAAGAAGCACTGAAATCTCTCCCCCCTTTATTTGTTGCTGTTGTGACGGAGAAGGGTGGCCGAGAAATAAGGAAGAGCTAGTTGACAGGAGAGAGATGAAGACCCATCTGCTGACAAAGGAGGGTGTGCTGCTTTGTTTCAAGGGACTTTGTGAGGAGATCTGCTACTTGCTGCTGGGTTAGGATGTATTCCACCTTGACTTCTCCTTCAGACACTGCATCTCTGACATAGTAATATTGCCTTTTCACATGCTTTTTCCTGTCATGGAGAACCGGGTCTTCAGAGAGTGCAATAGCGCCTTGATTGTCACACAGAATGGGGGTTGAAATCAGTTGCTCAAAGCCCAGTTCACTCAACAGCATCCGAAGCCACACCGCTTCCCTGGTACATTCTGATTCGGAGATGTACTCTGCTTCAGTCGATGACAATGCAACCACTGAGTGCTTCTTGGACCTCCAGCTGACTGGTCCTCCATTGATCAGAAAAGTGTAGCCAGATGTAGACTTGCTGGTTATCTGATCACCAGAAAGTTCAGCATCACAGTATCCAATCAGAAGAGGTCCCTCATTCTTCTTGTAGCGAATCGACATTGTAGATGTGCTTCTCAGATATCAAATGCTGTGTTTTGCTGCAACAATGTGGTCTTT
The DNA here is from genome assembly GCA_023375785.1 of Penium margaritaceum. NCBI lineage: Eukaryota > Viridiplantae > Streptophyta > Zygnematophyceae > Desmidiales > Peniaceae > Penium > Penium margaritaceum. The sequence goes on along the minus strand of SZWC01002149.1, from coordinate 170,898 downwards.
CATCGGGGCTTTGCACCCTTAACTGAGGATTCCCACTGCATAGGATAAATCTGTTGGCCTGGTTCCAACAGCTGCATACATCAGTGAACCAACCATGCTTGGAAACAGATTGGTGTCTGCTACCGATGCAAGCATTGCTTGTGTGACAGGTTTGGTCAAGCCATGGTGGGAAATAAGCGGAGTGCTGATGGCAGCAAAGTTGCCGAGTCCAAACTTGTCTGCTACACGTTGGCCATAAGAAGACTGGTTGATCTGAATCTCAGCTTGCTGATTTCTCTGCTGAACTTGAATTCCAAGATAATAAGAGAGTGGACCCATGTCAGTCATCTCAAATTCTGCTGAGAGTTGAGTTTTGAACACGGTGATGTCTGGGAGTGAGCTGCCGAAGATAATCAGATCATCGACGTAGAGGATGACTCCAATGGTGGAGTGAGAGGTAATCTTGATGTAGATAGAATGATCGGAGTGAAGTCTGGCAAGATCCTGTGATAGAAGATGATCATGAATCTTCTTGTTCCACTGCCTTGGTGTTTGTTTCAGACCATAGAGGGACTTTTTTAGCAAGCAGACCAAGTCTTCCTCCCGTGGCTGAACAAATCCCTCTGGTTGGGTCATGTAGACAGTGTCGTCCAGATCGTCATTCAGAAAAGCAGACTTGACATCCATCTGATGGAGATGACATTCTTCTCCTGCAGCCAGAGCCAAGACAGTGCGAATGGAGGAGTACTTGGCAACAGGAGCAAAGGTGTCGGAGTAGTTAACTCCAAGTTGCTGACTGTAGCCTCTGGCCACGAGGCGAGCTTTGCGTTTGGTGACAAGGTTGTCGGCTCCGAGCTTGTTCTTGAAGATCCATTTGCAGGTGACAACTGGCGCGTCAGCGGGTCTGGGAACCAGAGTCCAGGTTTGATGCTTTTGAAGTTGTTCAAACTCTTCAGTGGCAGCCTGAAATCACTCAGCAGCCTCTGGGGTGCGCATCGCCTCTTTGAAGCTGGGAGGGTCCATGACAGCGGTAAAGAAAGCCATGTCTGCATCATCATCTTCTGCTTCAATATGATGATGAAGAGCAGCAATACGGGCAGATCTGCGTGATGCAGCAACAACTGGAATAGAAGGAGCAGCAGGAGCTGCTGGAGCGGCTGGAGCAACAGGGACAGCAGCAATGGGTGGAGCCAATTGCTCAAGTGAGACATGCTCATGAGGATTAATGGGTGCAAGAACTCCTTCATGTTCATCCAGGGCTGGGTCCATGGAGAACTTTTTCAAAGCTGTGATGTCAGAGAGGACATGTGAGATTACTGTCAGGGTAGGGACAGTGGGCATGGTGGTGTCCATTTGTTCATCGAATTCCACAGATCTACTACGGATTATGTGTTTGTGGACAGGATCCCACAGTCTGTAGATGTTGCCTCCTTCTTCATAGCCCATGAGAAGGCAGGGCCGATTGTGGGATTGGAGCTTGGTTCTCTCGTCCGGGGGAAGCCAAGCATAGGCTTTGCATCCAAAAATTCTCAGATATCCAGAAGCTGGTCTGTGTCCAGTCCATGCTTGAATAGGAGTGGTACATCCTGACGGAAGTTTCTTGCAAGGCAGCCTGTTGGTGAGATGAGCAGCTGTGGAGACGGCTTCAGACCAGAACTGTGCAGACAATCCTGCAGTGTGTAGCATTGCTCTGGCCCTGTCCAGCAATGCCCTATTCATCCTCTCGGATTTGCCATTTTGCTCCGGAGTTTTGGGTACAGTCGTTTGATGTACTATGCCTTTGAGTGCATAAAACTGCTTCAGGGTATGGTTGACAAACTCACCCCTCTTATCTGTTCTGATCTTCTTCACAGTCATACCCGTTTGATTCTCTATCATCCTGATCCATATCTGGATGATGTCAGGTGATTCTGATTTGTACCTGAGAAAATGAACCCAAACCATGTGGGTGTAGTCATCAATGATGACTAAGAAGTACTGCTTTCCAGAGTAGGATGGCTCCTTGATGCAGCACAAGTCCATGTGAAGGAGTTCCAATTTCTTGGAGGTTGCAGTAGTTGTGTATGTTTGGAATGAGTGCTTGTGTTGTTTTCCTGCAAGACAATCTGCACAGGGTGGTGTTGAGGGATCATTCTTCAGATTGGATGGAAGATCATGAGCCCCTTGTTCCGATGATAGTTTAGCCATGGCTCCATAGCTCAGATGAGCTAGACGTTTGTGCCATAGTTCTGCCGCTGTAAGAACTGAAGTATTGGCCGGGCTTGGAGTAGGTGATGATGTGGTAGTAGCAAAGGCCATTTCAGGTTGCTCAGAGACGTGAGGAGCTGTTTGAGTGTTGAGGATGGTCAGTTTTCCTTCTTAGCGAGCAATTCCTGCAATGTGGTTGTTGAATGAAACTATCTTGCACATTTTGTCAGTATCAAAGGTGACTCTCAGGCCTTTGTCATTGAGTCTTGAGACCGAGAGAAGGTTTGCAGCCAAGCCAGGATCAAACAGAACATTCTCAAAAGTCCTGGCCACAATCTGCCCTTCAAGCTCAATGCCCACTCGGATGGTCCCAACTCCAAGTGCAGGTGTCAGTCTGCCATCTCCAACTCGAACTTGTCTTGGTGGGTTCAAGGGCTTGTAGTCAATGAACCATTGCTTGTTGCAAGTCATGTGTTTAGTGCACCCATAGTCAATGATCCAGGCCATAACTCCAGCCATCAAAAGGAAAGCACTGTGAATTGAGCATAATGCCATCTCCTCCATGATGTATATTTGGGATATGGATGACTTGGCCTCAATGCTGGGTGCAGTTGAGCTGCTTGGTGTCACAGGATTCCCAGTGGGTGAAGGGTAGCCAGCAGCTTCCAGAGCAAACTGCTGTTGTTCCAGCATGATTTCCTGCAGCTGTATCTGTTCCATCTGCAACAGGGATGGCTCAATGTCAGCATTTTCCAAATTGTCAAGGATGTTGACTTGAGTTTCAGCAGGACGTCTGGATGCCAAGAACTCTGTCAGAAGTGCAGCTGCTTGAGAGTGTATTTCTTCAGAGCAGTGTGCTTGCTGTGTTTTTCCACCATGTTGTTTTTNATGTGTCCCAGCTGTTGACATTCCCAGCACTTTGTGTTGGCATATCTGTTTGATGTTGTGCCTTGTTGGGATCGAGATACATGGCCTATCCTGCTTGGAGAAGTGTTGTTGAGTCTTGGGTAATGCCTGTTGTTGTGGAGATGGTCATAGTTGGAGTTGCTCATATTCCCTTGCCCATTTCTCCTGTTGCCATGAGTCTCAAATCTTGGAAACTTTTGAGTGCCCGGGTTCTGGTACATATTGTAGAGGGTTGTATCAACTCCGCCTCCCGTGCGATGTTTGTCTTCTGCAAGTACAAGGGCTTCACAGGCCTTGTCCAATGTTAGGACATCAGTTGTTGTGGCTCTGGTGGCAGCAGCTGTTGCTGCGGCGATTGCAGCTGTTATGACTGCTGGATCTCCTGCTCCAGCTTGAGCGATGGTGGCCAGAGCCCCCATGCCGCCTTTCAAGGCATCAATTTCTTCTTGGAATGGTCGTGACTGCTCCTTGAGTTCTGTCATGCGGTCAACTGTTTCTTTGAACCTGGAGGGAAGTCCACGAAACAGCGTTAGAACCATTGCTTTTTTTGTGATTGGTTCTCCAATGGCCTTGATTCTGCTGGCTAGAGTCTTCAGATGTGAAATGCGGTCTTCCAGCTTGGTATCCTCTTCCATACGCAGTCCATGAAATTCAGCAAGTAGATTTGCTAGCTCAGCATCAGAGGTCTTGATGAATCTTTCCTCGAGAGCCTTCCAGGCCACTCTTGGATTCAGGTCAGTGTTGTTGTCCCTGATCGAAAATTTGAGTCTGTCACTGATCTGCAGAGCTAGGAGAGCAAATGCTTGGTCACTGCAACACTGCCACTGTAGTCTTTGTTCATTTGTGGCTGCTGCGTCAAGAAGTTCTGTTGGTGGGTCAGATACAACCCCCCATAGCCCCTTGTTGAGGTAGACCATTTGCATGTTAAATGCAAATGTATGGTAGTCATCTCCGTCAAACTGTGGAATTTTTATGACTCCATCCTGTAAAGTTGCCATGATCAGCAGTCACAAGTGAAGCCAGGTAATTCCTGTCCTGGACGTTGTAACAATGTCAGTTGGTGATGTTAAAACAAGAATTATGCAGCCCCGCTCTGAAACCACATGTTAGGAATTAAAATCCCAGAATATGTATTATCGCCTTGTCTCAATAAACTGCACAGCTCAGCCTATCCTGAACCACAGTGAATTGGCACCACACTTCACGGTTCTAAGGTGAAATTGCCTCTTACAGACATACACTCAGAGAATACACACTGAGAGTCAAGAGGGAACGGAGCTGAATCCAGAGCTTCAAATCTCACTCAAAATGGTCAACTACTGAGTACAAACGAAGCTAAGAAAGAATGACTGAAGTCATACTCTAAGCACTAACATTCTGTCCTACTTCCTGTCCCTGATCCCTGCTTCCGGTCAACTAAAGAATAATCTAAGTAGTCAGCTCTGCTGGCTGTTACTGCTGCCTCCAAGTCCGCGATGAGTCTGTCTCCGGTCGCATGTCAATGTGCGATCGCGCGATCCTTGTGCCTCCTCGCTCATCCCCTGTCCTCCGCCCTCTGCAGCCGACCGGACTGAGATCGAGGTTGAGGATCGATCGGTCCGATCGAGCTGCCACGTCAGCGGTCTTCGCTCCTCGACCTCGCTCTTCGCTCGACGCTCTGCTCCGGTCGGACCTGCGAGCCACCTTTGCCTGGAGTGCAAAAACCCTTGGACTAAGTACAACTTGTCCCCAAGTGTCCAGCATCAAGCTGCGGCCAGGCTAGGACAGGTGGGACACCCGATTGGGTCTGCCCATAGTCTCTCACTGGTACCCGCTCCACCTAGGCAGAAGAATAGAAGTAAAGTAGGCAGAAGGTCAGGAGAGCAATAGGCCTCAACTCTCCTGGCCTTCTTACCACTTTTCCTTTTTGCTATTTTTCTCCTCAGTTATTTGACAGCATAACATTTTGGATAACTTTTGGTTATCTAACACCATGTCCTGTTCTCCTTGTGCGAGGCCAACTCGCTTTCGATGGCGGCCTTCCACTTGGCCCCATCCGGTAGAGCAAGCGCTTCTGCCACTGTGGATGGCTCTCCCTGAGCCACGAAGGCATAACTCAGACTTGTCCATTTGCCGGTTGTAGCATCGTACTTTCGTGGCGGGGCAGATAAGCGCGAGCTGCGCCTTACTACCTGCTGCTGCGACGACTGCTGCTGTTGCTCCTGCTGCTGCTGCTCTTGCTGCTCCGGTTCTCTTACCACAGACTCTCCCTCGGTGGAAGAGTCCTCATCATTAGAGGAGGAGGAATCTGAATCAACGTCAGAGTCCTCTGTTGCGGCTCTCCCTGAAGCTACTGCTCCTCTTGCCTCTATTGCCATGCTTCTGCTCCACCCCTGTGGTGCCTCATCACCTGTCTCCAATAGAACCAGCCATTCACCCGGCTTGGGCACTGGCTCATCCTTGAACTGCTGCTCTGCTCCTACTACAGCCTCGTTGAATTCCACGTCCTTACTGCAAATCACTTTGTTGCCTTCTAGGTCCTAGAGCCTGTAAGAGCATTGGGCACTTTCGTAACCCAAGAGCAAGCATTTCTTGGCCTGCGGATCTAGCGTACTGGCACCCTCCCTCGTCAGTCTCTTGGCATAGGCCTGGCAGCCAAAAACTCGTAGATGCGAGACATCTGGCTTCTTGCTCGACCATGCCTCTTGTGGGGTCATTGGCGGCAGCTTCTTTTTCCCCTTTCCTTGAAGGGCTGATGCAGGTGTGAGGTTGATGATGTAGGCCGCTGTCCTAGTAGCCTCGGCCCAGAACCTTCCTGGCAGCTTTGCTTCATAAAACATCGTTCTTACCATCCCGAGGATGGTTTGGTTGAGCCGTTCAGCGACACCGTTGCGCTCGAGCGACTCAGGTACCGTACTCTCTTGCTGTATCCCCTGCTCCGCTAGCCAGCCCTCACAGGCCTTGTACTCCCCGCCGTTATCACAACGAAGGGCCTTGACCTTCTTGCCGGTCTGCCGCTCAACCATTGCGACAAAATCTGCAGATGCTCCTTTATCTCACTCTTCTGCTTCATGAAGTACGTCCAGATTTTCCTGGTTTTTTTCATCTATGAAGGTGAGGAAATACCTGCAGCCTCCAACTGAGGCTGTCTGCATCGGCCTGCACACGTCGGTGTGGACCAACTGAAGAGGTTCACTCGCCAGATTTCTGTGCTTTTTCCCCTTGCGCCCTTTCCTCTTAGCCTTGCGCATGAGGCAGGCCTCACATATGTTCTTCCCCTTCCCCGCACCCTCTCCCTTCCCCAAGGCCAAGCCTCACACCAGCTTGTGCTTGCCCATTGTCTCCAACGTGGAGTGGGCGGCGTGGGCCAAGCGCCTGTGTCGAAGATCTTGGCCACAGTTCGCTTCCGATGCCGTGGCAGTCCCAGCGACTGCTTCGGGTTGGGTGGGTGCCGCAGCTTCCATTGCTTTTGTTAAATCTGCTGCTGTTGACGGGCGACTGCTTTCTGCCTCTACCACCTGACTGCCCCCGGTAGGCATGGCTGCCCCAGCTTTGGCAGCACCCTCCACCTTGGTTTGGAGGATGTAGAGGCCGTCCACGCGTGGAACAACCCGCCACCACACTCTTTGCAGCATACTGTATTTTCACCGCCGACGTGGGAAGGATGACGGCCCTGTTCTTGTCGAAGACGACTGTCATGTCTCGGTCAGTAATCTTGCTGACAGAGAGTAGGTTGGCAGCAAAGTTGGGCAGGTAGACTGCCTCGGTGAGCTTGAGCTCCTCCTCTTGGCCATTCACCTGGATGGTGACCAGCTTGTCACCCACCTCTTCAGCTGGTTACACCCACCTGTTAGCACAACGGAAGTTGAGGTGGCAGGGTCCCATGGAGATGAACCCCCGTTTGTCACTCCTGGAATGGTGATTTGTGCCAGAGTCAAGTGCAAAGGCCCCTGGCTTAAGGAGTGCATTTCCAGCGCCACTTATGCCATGTGCCATCAGTGCGATGCGTTGCTTCCCACACTTGCCTCCCTTGTCACTCTTCTCTCCCTCTCCTTTGACCCCTTCCTTCTTAGGAGCACAGCACTCACGTGCCCATGGCCCTGCCTTGCCACAATTATGGCAGTTGCCAGGCTGTTGCTTGCCCTTACCCTTGCCGCCTGCCCCCTGCTGCTGCCCTGAGTTGCTAGTGCAGCTGCTGCCTGCTGCGCCCTTAGCATAGGCTACGATGTTGGCCTTGCTATGGCTACGCCGCATAGCCTCATTGCGGATGTACTCCAAGATGTTGGAGTACTTCACGTGGTCCTCTGGCCAGCCAACAATCACAGTGATCATGGGGCCCCAACTTGGTGGAAGAGCCATGAGCAGAATCATCCCCTGCATGTCGGCTTCAAGGCTCCAGCCCATGTTGCTGGCTTGCTGAAGGAGAGTCTCAAACTACTGCAAGAATTTTAGGACGCCCTCGCCCTTAGTCAGCTGCATCCTCAGCAACTTTTGGAGGATGAACAAACGGTTGGTGAGGGATTCACTCTGGTAGATCTTGCATAGTTTCTTGTATGCCTCAGCTGCGTTAGTGAGGCCGGAGATATGAGAGAGCAGATGTTGCTGCAGTGCTGAGACTAGAATGGCCATGCATTTCTTGTTGGCCCGCTTCCACACTGCCAGCTCTTCTGGTTGGGATGAAAGTGGTTGGGCAGCCTCCCCTATGAAGTAGGGGAGGAGATCACGGTCATCGACTATGATATCAAACTGCCACTTCCAGAGTGAGAACCATGTCCCATCGAATTTAGGGATGGGCGCATGAATGCCACTCCCTGCCTCTACTGTGGACGTTAGAGATCCAGTGGTAGCCAAAGGTGTGCTGGTCGACGAGCCTTCCTCGACAACACTCTTGCCTTTCTCCTCGGCGGTAGGTGGAGCCATGGTACCTGCGGTTGAGTTGGGTCTGCTTCGGTTGAGGCCACTCTACTACACCTGCCGTTGATGCCGATGTCAGGCTAATGGAGCCAATCTCAGGCTGATGTGAGGTCTTGGACGGAGGGCCGATGAGGAGCACCTGTAGGTGTGACAGAGCCTCTGCGCTCCTCACGTTTGCTGAGCTACTCAGCAACCTGTATGCTTTTCGCAACAAAGTCTCACACTAGGCGTGGACCCATAACCCTTTTGTCATTCCTGAGTCACGCGGCCTAAGGCTCCGGTCTAGAAAACAATGCCGACACAATGGCAACTGCCGACCGTCCAAGGGAATTTCACCTAAGGATCAAGATCAACCCCAAGGAATTGACTATGCCTCAGGTGAGACCTAGTTACCCAGGTGCTTTCGCTCAAGGTCTTAGGGGATCCCGCCCTCTAGGCCTTCTTCTTCCTTGGTGTGAGAGCCCAACAAATTAAGTCAGCACTCTCACACGAGCAAGATTACAACCACCTTAGCAGTTCATATCAAGCTCAGTCTCAAGTGCATAGCTCAAACAAGAGACATCAAGTGAAGGAGTAGTTGAGACAATGGCAAGTGCAAGGCATAAATAGCTGAGTGCCTTTGGCAGCCGAAGCACGCGCGCCTCGGCTAAGCCGAAGCGTGCGCGCCTCAGCTGATGTCACTCCTTTATTTAAGGAGGTCACCCCCTCAATCAAGGAAGCCATCCCGTGATCCAAGGCACATCTTGCATCTTCCAATCCGACTGTTGGATCAGCCCAAAACTTGGAGAGCTGACGGTTTGACACCTACTCTTTCCATCGGTACGGTCAGATTGACAATCTGAATAGCCAACATCAGAAACTCCAGGGGACTTATCCTTGAACAAGGATGGTGCATGCCTGGTCTGTTGGACCGGACTCAGGGGACTTGCTCCACATGAGCAGTGCATGCCTGGTCCGTCCATTACTTGCCAATTCTGGAGACTAGTGGCCAAGGGGCATTCAAATAACAACATGTCTCACTCCCGTGCACGGGTCACGCACATCTCTGTAGCTGTTCCCGGGCACCTCGCTGAGCTTCGGCCACTGCATGCACGTCGGTGCGATCAACCGGCAGCAATGACCTTCGCTCCATTCTCCCATGAGCCGCGCGTGCACATTCTTCGCAGTGACTCACGCCGCACCCCACTTGGCGAGGTGCGGTTGATTCTGGCATCACCACCACTACGGCATTGTCCCCCCTCCGCTGTGCTTCAACTTCTGCACGCACGACGGACGCATGTGAATGTCTCTCAACAGTCACGTGAGTGCCTTCTCCACTGCACCACCCATTGCACCCGCAATCTGCGTGGTGCCTCGGCCTTGGGCACACAGCTGCCTCGTGCACCGGCATCTCTCGGCCTCTGTTCTCCTACTCCACACGTGGTGCCTTCTCCACTGCACCACCCGTTGCACCCGCAATGTGCGTGGTGCCTCGGCCTCGTGTACACAGCTGCCCCGTGCAGTGGCACATCTCAGCCTCCGTTCCCTTGCTCCACACGTGGTGCCTTGCTCTGAGGACTACCCTTGCAGCAGCCGACACATCTGCACCAGCAGCATCAACCGGAGCAGCTGAACCTTATCCTGTGCACCTCTCAGCACCTCTGGCTGCCTCCCAGGCAGCCAAGCACTCGGGGCACTGGCGTCTCCACCTGCCACCAAGCCTATCACCACATCTCCCAATGCCGCACGCAAGCGAGCCCGCATCAACGAGGAGCTTGCGTATTATGAGGAGCGAGTGGAGAGGGAGGTGTTGTCGAGGGTTCGCCGCAGTAGCCCGGGCTACTACCCTGGCAAGGACTACGACCCCGCTGATACACAGCCAACGGCATTGCTGCAGAATTGTTCACCTCATCCGCTTCCGCATCTGTTGCCGCTGGCTCATCTTCCTCTAACTCTCTAACAGTCACCCTCGCCGCCGGCGCAGCTGCAGCAAAAGCGCTTGCTTCATCAGTGCAGCGCAAACCTGACTTTAACTCTAATCCACCTCACTTCACCTCCAATCTCACATTCCACTCTTGGGAGGTTCGTTTCAGCGCGTGGGCATGTGGGGAGCAGCTCTGGGAATACTACCATGAACTCAACCCCTCTGCTGCTCCACCTTTTTTGCCAGTCGAATCTGAGTCTGCACGGGCTGTACGTGCCCTCATTCACGCCGGACCCGATGATGTCACCGATGAGATCGGGTCCTACAATGCAGATACTACATGCCGCACCCTTGCTGACCCGGTTGGTGCTTACGCACTGATCAAGCGGCACACAACAGTGACTAGACATGCAGCTCAGAGTGTCCTCACTGTCCAGGTCAACACGCTCTCTATGCGTGCTGACGAGACTGCAGATGTTTACTGGGCACGCAGTCTGCGACTCCCGCGTGACCTTGGCAAGGCTGCCCCTGGCCAGCTCCCCGTTCTTCTCTCCATCGTCAATGGTATCATCCCAGAACTCAGTGACATCTTCCGCGAGGTGAAGGCTACTGAGCTTGAACGCCTGGCTGCCATCCATGTCCCAGTTGACGCACCTCCCGACATTGGTGCATTGTGGGAGTTCACCTCCCAACGTCTGACCGACTGGTGGAGCTTGTTGGAGAATAAACACATTCATCGCGCCGCAATTGCAATAGCTACCACTGCACTCCCTTCTTCCTCCACCTCTTCGGCTCCTGCATCATCCTCCACCACCACTTCCATCACGACCGCTATATCTCTTGCTTTCCAATGGAGTGATTGTGGTGGGGGGGGTGGTAAAGGTAAAGGTAGAGAGGGTGGCTCTGGCGGTGGTGGGCAAGGAAGGAGTGGCAAGGGTTGCAGCTCTGATAGCGCCATACCCCCATCCTCCAGCACTGTTACGTGCTTGAACTGCGGTGCCACCGGTCATGCAGCACCCAAATGCCCAGAGCCACCTGATTGTGCCCGCCTTGCCTCAGCCATGCGTGCACACTGGGCACACTCCACAGGTTCTGGTGGTGGCTCTACACGCTCCTCCATCTCCACAGGTTCAGGTGGTGGTTCGTTGCGTTGTTCCTCCTCCGCTCCTACAGCTGCTGCCTACACCACCACCCACTCTTCACCGCTGCCGCCCGCACCCTGGGGTTGGCCCTCCAGATTTGGCAGCCCTGTCTACTTCAGACCCCCGTCCAGGTTCTACTCTCCTCCATCGTGGACATCCTCTACCCACAGCTCCCAGCGCCCCCTTTCTGGCGCACTCATCACCAGGCCGTCTGAGGACGACCACCAGCTGGACTCTGTCCTCTCTCATGCTATCCACCAGTGTCACATCCGTGATCAGGGAGGTGAGAGTGGACATTCGGTTCAGGGAGGACTTGCGTATGCCGCTGATTTGTCTCTCTGTGGGTCGTCCTCCGGTCATGTTCAGGGTTGTTCCCCAGTCGATGTCCCGTGGATTGAGTCGTGGCAGTCTTACAGTCTTCCTTGTTGTCTTACCGCCTGTGGTCAGTACCTTTCTCCTCGCCCTGCCATTGCTGCCGTGAGTCGTGACCCTGCTACTGTCCGCGTGACGGGTGGCTTCTGGATCCTTGATTCATGGGCCACTCACCATATGACCTCTTGTTATTCCTCGTTTGTTTTTCTGGGTCGCGTTGGCTCTGTTTGCTTCGTTCGCACCAGCTCTGGCCAGATTCTACCTGTCCAGGGTGTCGAAGTTTTCCACTTTGTTGGCCCTGGGGGGGGAACTTTCTGCTTGACGCTTTATACGTCCCCGCTGTTGAGCTCAGTCTGCTGTCTGTTACGACACTTGACGACCAGGGCATGGACTTCTCCTCCAACCGTGGCATTGCCTCTGTCCTACATTGCACTACTGGTCATGTTCTGCTGCGTGGCACTCGTTGTGATCACTTGTTCAGTGTACCATCGTTTGCACCGCATCCCTCCACGACCGCTCTCGTTCATGCGGCCCGCTCTCTCACTCCGGCACATGCACAGTTGCTCCATCGTCGTCTCTGTCACATTCACACTCCTGCCATTGACAGTTTGCTTTGGGACACGCCCGGTCATGGTCTTGACGCCGACACGTTCTCTACTCCTTCACCCACCGACTGTCTTGACTATGCCCAGGGCAAGATGCATCGCTCCCCTTTTTCCATGTCAGAGTCCCGCACGTCTCACCCTCTTGATCCCATGCATGCCGATGTCATGGGACCCCTTGCCCATGACGCACTCTAGGGGGTTGGTCGCTATGTCCTCTGTCTCACAGACGATTTTTCTCGCATGCGCTGGGTCTTTGCCCTTCGGCAAAAAAGTGACGTTTGTCCTTCTTTGGAGCCTTGGCTGCCACAGGCCGAGCTGGCCTGTGGTCTTTCACTGTGATCGTGGTGGAGAATTGATGGTCCCACCGCTCGCTTCTTGACATCTCGCGGAGTGTGTATGGAATCTTCGGCTCCCTACACACCCCAACAAAATAGTGTCTCTCAATGCTGGAACCGCACACTTGCCGACGGTGTCCGCACTCTCCTCAGTGAGTCCTCTCTCTCCCCCGTCTTCTCTTTCGAGGCGATGTCCTACATGACCTGGGTGTGGAACCGTGTTCCCCACGGTCCCCTCCCCCGTCATGTCACGCCATTCAAACGTTGGTACGACCACCGTGCTGACCTTCGTCTGGCTCGTGTCTGGGGCTGTGTGGCTGCTGTCTGGTTGCCCTAAGACTTTCGCAATGGCAAGCTCGGCCCTCGTGCTCGTCTTTGCACCTTTCTTAGTATTTCTGCCATGTCCAAAGCATGGCGCTTCTAGGACCCTGACCGCTCTCGTGTCATTGAGTCGTGTGACGCACTCTTCTTCAAGGATGTCTTTCCTCGTGACCTGTCTCATGTCCCTCCTCCTTCCTCTCTCCTCGCTCCGTCGGCTTGGGAGGAGTGTGTCTATCCCTGCCTCTGATCTCCGAGCGTCATCCTCTCCTCTTCACACAGCACCCCCTGCTGTCACGCACAATGAGGATGAGGACACCTCCTCCTCGTCCTCCCATACCTCTTTTGAGTCGACTGCATCACACCCCTCCTCAGATTCTGTGTCGTCCTTGCCTTCTGCCCACAGTCCCGAGTCCTCATCGACCTCTAGCAGTCCCGAGTCCTCACGCTCGGCACCCACTCCCACGCAGCTCCCCGTCCATTCCACCACTCCCAACTCTCCTGACACTGAGTTCTCCCCGGTGGTTGGAGGTGACGCACCTCAGGCCCCAATCTCCAGCCCTGAGCCCTACACTTGTGGGGGAAGAATGCGTTCTCTTCCTTCCTCTCAGTCCTCATAGCCCACCCGTGAGCACTCCCGCTCTTCTAGGACACATGCTGAGTCTGTTCCTGTTGGCTCTTCCAAAGCTTCTCAGCCCACTCAGCGGGTCACGCGCTCCAGCGCCTTGTCCTCCACAGTCGGTACCTCAGTACGCCCTATCGGCCTTGATGCACTGGGCTTGTCTTTGAGCGTTGTGCACCCCAACTCGGCAGTTGGCTATGCTCTTGTAGCCCATGAGTTCCACAGTGCTCTTGATTCCTCCGTCGCCAGCTATGTCGCCGCATGTTTTGCGGCCTCTGGCCTACCCACTCTCCCCCCTGAGCCTACCACTATCCGGCAGGCTCGTGAAGCAGATGACGCTGACCTCTAGGAGAAGGCCATGCAGGAGGAGCTCACGGCCCTCCAGGAGCATGGGATCTTCGAGCTCGTAGACCTTCCTACACGCCGCAAGGCAGTCTCTGCCCGATGGGTCCCTCAACGTAAGTTGAAGCCCGATGGGACAGTTGACCGGTACAAGGCTCGTCTCACGGCCAAGGGGTTCTCCCACATTCCTGGGATTGACTTTGATGAGACATTTGCAACGGTCGGAAGGTACACCACTGCCCGAGCACTGTTGAGTCTTATTGCACAGCACGATTGGGAACTGGAAGAGATGGATGTCAACAACGCTTTCTTGCATGAAAAGCTTGACAAAGAGATCTTCATGATCCAGCCACCGGGTTTCACCGATGGCACAAACAAGGTATGGCGACTGTGCAAGGCCCTCGATGGACTCGAGCAATCGCCACGTTATTGGAACATGGAGATCTCCTTGACCCTCAATCGGGTGGTTACCGTCGCAGCACGGTTGATCCAGCACTCTTCTTGAGCGCCCCCTCAGAGCCGTTCATGGCCATACTTGTCTATGTCCATTATCTGCTCATTGCCTCGTCCAGTCCCGTAGTTGTTCAGTCGGTGAAGGCCTTGCTGCAGTCTGCGTACAAGATGAAGGACCTAGGTCCAACACGGGTATTTCTGGGAATGGAGCTTGAACGTGACCATCAATATTGCACTCTGCACGTGCACCAGGCTCCATACATCCGTACGCTAGGGGAGCGCTTTGCCTCCCTGCTTGCTGACATCCCCACCGCATCCACACCGATGACTCCAGCAGGCCACCGCCTGCTAAAGTCACTCAATTCAGCGCAACAGGGGAGGTTTGTTGATGTTACAGACTACCTGAGTGTGGTCGGCTCCCTCATGTACCTTGCTACTACCACCCGGGCGGACGTGGCCTTCTCGGTCAACTTCCTAGCCCAGTTCTCCCAGTAGCCTTGCCAGAAGCATCTCGAGGCTGCACTTTGCGTGGTATGCTACGCGTTATCCACGGCACGCGTGGGGCTCTGCTACCGTGCCCATTCTTCAGTGGTCGTGGACGGATACACAGACAGAGACTGGGCGCATGACATGTATGCTCGCAGTCGCACTGGCTACATCTTTCTTGTCGGTGGGACGGCTGTCTCTTGGAAGAGTGGAAAACATGGTTGTGTTGCTTGAAGCTCCAGTGAGGCCGAGTATGTGGCACTTGGTGCAGGTACGTGTGAGAGTGTGTGGCTGTCCCTCCTGTTACAACAGTCGCGTGTCCCCATTCGTTGCATCACTCTACGCTGTGACAACCAAAGTGCAAAGGCAATTGCCGAGCACGATGGCATGCATCATTCTCGCACAAAGCACATCAACATTGAGCATTTTTTTGTACGCGAGCGCATTGCTGCTGGAGAGGTTCAGGTTGTCTGGGTCGATACTCATCAACAGCGTGCAGACTTCCTCACTACAGCTCTCAGCAATGGCATGTTCAAAGCGGCTGTGCATGCTGTTGGCTTGTTGCGCCCTCGTGATGTCCCAGGTTGACGTGAGTCCTTTGTTCCTCACTATCCTGTGATGTGTTCCTTTATTTCACGTGAGTGTGGGCTGTTTGTCTGTGGGTCATGGGGGAGTGTTGGTCATGGTTGTGACACGCGCAAGTGCCCTCTTGTCTCCATGCACACAAACCACCATACCACTGCAGGTGATTAATCACGACTGAGGCTCTCTGGTGCAAACCGTGACGCATCATGGAGCACACACTGGTGATGACACCATCAAGTCACCAAGTCGTGTCCAGAGCATCAGCGTCACCCTCACGACGAGCCTTAACCTAGTGATAATCCTGCGTGTCAAAACGGGGGAATACATTTGTAGAAGTACATGCTCATGATGTAACTGGATTCCTACACACTTGTATGCTTTTAGCATAGTGTACCGGGTTGCTAATCCCTCGGGACCACACGTCTGGTTTATACCGGCGTGTGAGTGAGAGACAGCTTCCTAGCACTGCTGTCGCTGGCGTGGCAGTACAAGCCGGCCAGTTAGCTCACTAGCACAAACAGGTGAAGGTGAGAACAGCAAGGGCTTGGCTATGGACACAAGTACAAGTTTCAGAAGCTACAAATACTGAATTGTGCAGAGAGGAATGACAACTGAGGCCTGGACAACCAAAATAGTGTCATGGACCTAGTGGATGCACGACGGCGTTATTTTCTAGCAGGACAAAACAGTGGCAAAAACACAGTTTTTGGCCATAACTCCCTGCAGACACGTCAGAATGACGAGCCGTTTGAACCAGAACGGCCGCGTCAATGAGATCTATTTCTTTGTAGGTTACACCCCTACATCACAAATCTAAAGAAATACGAGAGTCTTCTGGGTGCCCTTTACCACAATCAGCCGGTCTTCTACCACCGTCGCCAGTCTCAGGGATCTGCACGTGAATTGACATGAGCCGAGGGGTCACCGTAAGCTGTGTACGACACACACAACAACACTCCCCCATGACCAGAGGGCGAAACACGTCCATGTACATGCAGACACTAACGTTGTACAGAGCAAGAAACGTACAGCCGCTGTAAGCAGCAAGCACAGCACATGCAAGATGGCACATGAGGAATCAACCTACAGCAGGGATGGGGTAGAGTCCCACGGATCGAGTGGCCGCATGAAACTTGAAACCACCCAAAGCCTTGGTCAGAAAGACCCCGCACACTGCCTGCCAGTGCCCACGTGGATGACTGGGATCTCACCACGATCAACCAGATCACGCACGAAATGGTGCTCGACATTGATGTGCTTTGTGTGTGCATGGAACACACCTGAGTTATTGGCGATGGCCTCCGCGCTCATGTTGTCACACTACAGGACGACGGGGGGGACGGACTGACGCAATTCACGCAACAGACAAACGAGCCAAACACACTCCATTGCACCGACGCCTAGAGCAACATACTCTACCTCCGCAGTGCTACCTGCGATGCAGCCCTGCTTCCCACTTCGCCAGGACACTGTAGTGCCTCCAATGAGAAAGATGTAGCCGGTGCGGCTCTTGCCATCTGGACTCCACACCCAGTCACTGTCTGTGTACCCATCGAGCACAATGGACACCTGCTCGCAAAATGCTACCAAGGCCGTTCTCTCCTAGGCCTACAAGATGACAGGTCGGGTGAAGCGATCAGAAGATTGTCCACGTAGACGAGGATGGCAGCGAGCGGTGCTGGGGACTGTGAGAGGAACAGGGATGGGTCATCATCACTCTAAACGTACCTAGTGCGTCTCACCGTACTAATGATCTCCTGATTCTAACAGCGAGGTGACTGTTTTAGGCCATACAAGGCCTTCCACAATCGGTACACGTGACCGGTGCCATCCTCAAAGCCGGGTGACTGGACCATGTAAATCTCCTCCTCAAGATCCCTGTTCAGGAACGCATTGTTGACATCCATCTGATGGAGTTCCCAGTCGTGCTGTGCCACTTGGCTCAGCAGCATGAGCGTGGTCGTCATCCGCCCAACAGGGGCAAATTTCTCAGTGTAGTCCACACAAGGGACCTAAAAGAGGCCTTTTTCTGTCAGGCGCGCTTTGTAGCGCTCCATAGTGCCATCTGGCTTGAGCTTCTTGCGTAGAACCCACTTGGCCTCTATGGCCTTGCGGTTCTTTGGCAAGTCCACCAGCTCAAAGACGCCGTACTCTCGGATGGCATCGAGCTCGACCTGGAAGACATTGCGCCACTACTCAGCGTTGGGGGCTGTCGAGGCCTCAGGCAGACTAGTGGGATCGGGAGACAGTACTGGTGCACTGCGTGTAGCCAGGGCATACGCCGCAGAGGGAGGGTCGACCGTCACCATGGACTCATCGGCGTAACGAGCAAGACCGCGCTCATGAGCAAGTAGTGCCATATCAGTGGCACAGCCAGGGTGAGCCTCAATGAGACCCGAGCACTCACGCCAAGGGCCTTCGTGCAGGGGCCACCACTGACGACGCTGTGCGTGGGGCAAGGGCGAAGACGTCCGCCAGGTGCCCGTGTGTAGGAGTCCGACGAAGTAGGAGTAGTGGGAGCTGCTAACTCGCATGCCAGTGTGGATTGCATGGCAGGCATGCCACTGGAGGCTGGCGTGGCCTCAAAAGCCAGGGACGGGCCCACGGCAGACGCAGGCACATCCGCGGCCGGAGGCAGGGACGGCATAGAGCCAGACCCGGACGCGGACACAGGATCAGGCTGAGCCTCAGACGCGAACGCAAACGCAAGATTAGGCAGAGCCTCACACGCGGAGGCAGACTCGGACGCACACTCGGACACGGGCGAGAGCGGAGAGTCGGGGATAGAGGAGCGAGCAACAGATGGGGCGGGGCTGGGGGTGCCGGTGGGCACAGCCTCTGGGGACAGCCCCTGGGGTGTCGGCGACGGAGTGACCATACTGGCCGAGGGCACTGTGCCAACCGTGACGGGAGCCTCCCCCACACTACGGGGTCAGGCACACCCAGGAGCATGAGCAACACGCAAAGCGTGGATGCGGGCAAGGTCGCGGGACTCCATGATGCGGTGTCACTCGGGGTCCTAGAAGCGCCAGGCCTTCGACCGCGGGGCAACGCCGACAAAGCCATAGATGCGGCCCCGCGGAGAGAGCTTGCTCCCCTGCTGCTCCGCTGTGAACTAGACGCAGGCAAGGGAGCCCCAGACACGTGCCGGGCGCAGATCCGCGCGACGCCCGTACCACAGCTTGTAGGGCGTGCGGTGACCTGGAAGGGGGCCGTGGGGAATGCGGTTCCAGAACCAGGTCATGTACGCCATGCCCTCGAAGGCAAAGGCCTCAGGCATGGCGCTGTCAGCACGCATGGCACGGGCCGCATCCTCCATGGTGCGGTTCCAATGCTCTGAGACACCGTTCTACTAGGGGGTGGCAGGAGCGGTGAGGTTGTGGAAGACACCAAGCTTGGTGAAGGAGCGGGCCATGTCACCGAGGTACTCGCCGTTGCAGTCCGAGTGAAACTTGTGAAGGCGATGGGGAGACTGGCGCTCGGCCATGACCAACCAAATGCGGACCGCAATGGCGCCATCGTTCTTTTGACGCAGATTGTAGATCCAGCACATACGCGTGAGGTCGTCAGTCAACGTCAGGACGTAGCGACCGCGGTCCTCCTGAAACTTGACAGGGAGCGGACCCATGAGGTCACAGTGGACAAGCTCCGAGGTCCGACGAGCCTTGGAGACAGACGCTGGATAGGTGGGCCGATGCATTTTGCCTTCAGCACAGGCCAGGTAGTCAATCGTGGGCGGCGCCTCGAAGGACGTCGCATCAAGAATGAGAGCAGGCTAAGTTCGGATTTGCCTATCGACAGTCCCCAGGTGCACATGACAGAGGCGTCGATGCAGGAGACGGTGGTCCTCGGGGGATAGAGCACCAGCGACAAAGACACGAGCAGTGGGAGACGGAGGCAAGGGGGGGCACTCGCAGAGGACCCAGAGATGTGACATAGATCATCGACAACCGTCCCACTGAGTAGGGTCTCCTCGGTGTCGCGCACAAAGATGCGAGCATCGACAGCTGTGTGCGTGACACCCAGGCCCATCTTTGTGCAAGCACGGACATACAGCAGGCTGAGTTCCAGATCAGATCAAAGAGGACGTCGGAGATGTATACTGGACCAGCGGGCCTAGTGAACTACACAACCCCAACACCCTGGACAGGGACCTCATGGCCAGCTGCAGTGCGAACAGAGCGAACAGTGCCAACAGGATGCAAGACAACAAAGGCGTCATGTCGACACGTCATGTGATGGGTGGCACCAGAGTCAACGATCCAGGTGGCGTCGGTGACATGCATACAAGGGGCAACGTGGGACTCGGCGACGAAACAAGGTGCAGCAGCAGGGCGCTCGACGGGTGACACGACAAGGCGATGAGCGGAGCGCACATGAGGGGCATGCAGCCAAGACACATCATCAGGTCCGTCATGCGCACACGGCTGGGCATGAGAACCACCACAGGCATCACCACGCAATGACACGGACAGTCCACAAGCCGTAGAACCCCCCGGCTCAGTCAACACACCTGCACCTCTGTGAGATGAGCGGAGGGCGAGAAGCTAGTGCAGCTCGGCAATCGTCTTGTCGCGGTCGGCGAGCACCTGGTCGCTAGGGTCAGTGGATGAGCCTGCTATGGTGGTGAGCTGCTATCGGGTGGCTGCGGTAGTGGCGGCCGAGCGGGCGGTCGCACCGGACGTCTGGCGCACGCGCGCCTCGTGCACCTGCTGCAGGATGCGCGTGACCTTTGTCCAGTCCAATGGGCGGCCGGTTATGCGAGTGCAGTCCGGGTAGCGATGGTCACCCCCGCAATTGAAGCACACGAACCGGCGGCCCGTCGTGCCGCCAGAGCCACTACTGCCGCTACTGCTACTGTTTTCGGCGCTGCTGCTGCTGCTCCCGTCACTACTGTTGCGGCTGATGCTGCTTGTGCTCGTGCTGGTGATGCTGCTGGTCCCACCGCTGGAACCACCAGCTGATGATTTGCACCCCTTCTTCCCCTGAGCTGGTGTCGCTGTCCAAGTAGACCGTGTAGAGGAGGACGCGGCAACAACTGCAGCTGAAGCGGTGCTGCGGTGAGCGCGGTTTGCTGCATCCATGCCGGCGATCTCCAGGAAGTGGAGGGTGGCCCAGCGCAGCAGGTTCCCGCCGCTCCCCATGTCGTGCAGCAGGGTCTAGTCAAAGTTGCTGAAGACGCGCGCATAGTCAGGGTGGATGCCGTAGAGGATGATCTCGAGGACGGAGTACTGCGCGGGAGCATCGTCTCCCAGCTCCTCGTTTCGCTGTATCGCCCGGTGCCAGTAGTCAGCTACAGACTCCTGAGCAGTCTGGCTGAGGGAGTTGAAGTCGGCGATGCGCTGGGACGTCAGAGCCAAGGTGGCGCCCTCAAAAAGGGTGACAACCAGTGCCCACGCCGCGCAAGGGTCAGCTCAAGAGCTAGTCAGCGGATCACCAAGGAACCGATTGAAGTCCTTGGTGAAGTCCGTAGCGGCCTTCATCAGGCCGGATGCGGCGCAGAACGCCATCTGTGTCTGGGTGGGGTCAGACGCTTGTTATGGAGTGAGGTAGTAGGCAAGGACTCCCTCGCTCATGGCCTACATGCGGAAGCGCGGTTCCCAGGACTTGAAGTCGTTCCCAGTCCCAACAACAGGCGGGTCCGACTCAAACCACTTGGGGGGCTTGATCGTTGGCAGAGCGACGGGCGAAGCCACTGCGGGGCCAAGCACAAAGGAGGCAACCCCCTTACCCAGGCAGGCCCGTAGAGCCAGCTCCTCAAAGCTCAGAGGGCGGCGAGATGAGCTCGAGCCAGCGTCAGTGCTGGAGCTGGCACCCTAGAGGGCGGCATTGGCCTCACGCGCTCTGCGGCGTGCCCCCAGGCGGATGAGGCATGCTCGCCGCAGCTCTTCCTCGCCCTCCTCGCCGGAGTCGAAGAGGTTCTCCGCGACCTCCTCAACATTACCGCCGTGGGCGAGGTGGTCCTCGCTCGGGTCAGCGGACGGATGCTGCTGCTGCTGCTGCTGCTTTTGGGACTACTGCTGCTGAGGTGGTAAGCCCCTTATCAGGTCCTGTAACTCAACGACCTGCCTAGTCAAAGTATTGCGCCTCTCTGCCTGTAGGTCAGCCAGCACGCGCACTTGGCGCGCCAATGTCTTCAGGCTCGGTGGCCGTTGCTGTTGCTCCTATTGCGGCTGCTGCCGCTTCCGCTACTGCTGCTACTGCGGCTGCTGCTGCTGCTGCTGCTGCTACTGCTATTGCTGCTGTTGCTGCTGCTATTACTGCTACCGCTATGGTGACGATGGCGGCGGCCGCCGTTGGCCGCTGACAGTGCTGCCCTCGGCAGCTGCGTCTGTGGCGGCGCTCGAGGGAGTGAGCTTTGGCATGACGGCCGGTTCCCCCCTTGTCCTCTTTCCCTTTTTTTTCTCTTCTTTTTGTTGTTGTTGCGGAACACCTCACCGCGGAACCTTACCTCTGCAGAACGCCTCCGCAGAACACCTCCGCGGAGCACCTTCACAGTATACTTCACCGCAGAAGTTCCGCGGATTGCCGCAGATCAACTTGGACTGGACGCGGTCACGCTAACGCGGAACACGGCGGGGTGCCGTGAGCAGTCACCGCATTCGCGTCGAAGCGGAACAAGTCGGGGTGTCGCGAACTGCCAGGGCACGTCCGTCGGTGTGTTCCGCGACCACCGCAGGGCTGCCGCGACTGGCGACCGTGGAACCGTCGCGTAGCTGTCGTGGACTAGCGACGGAGGAACCACCGTGGAGCACCGCCGGCGTGTTCCAGACCCGCCGCGGAGCTGCTGCGATGGAACGCCGAGGGTTCGTGGACCACCACGGATCTGCCGCGACACTGTCACCGCGGACTGCCGAGTTCAGAATGCCGCGTGCGACCGCGGTGGATCCGCCGCAGTGTCGGCGGGTTCCGTTGCAGTCGCGGAGCTGCCGCGTCCACTACGGTGACCTTGTCCCCGCGGAGCACCGCGAAGTGTCCGCGAAACAACTGCTGCTATTGCGGAACGGCCGCGGAACCGTCGTGGAATTATTAAAAAAGGCGGTCAGAACGGTGGTGGGTCCTCCTAGGATCTCTCGCCGAGACAGGGGGCGCTGCTGCTGCTGCTACTCAACGCAACAGCTGCGGTCGGTCACTGCTACTGCGGTTGCTACGCCTCTGCTACACAGCTGTGTGATCACTGGCTCGCTGCTCTGATGCCATGAGAGACAGCTTCCTAGCACTACTATCACTGGCGTGGCAGTACAAGCCGGCCAGCTAGCTCACTAGCACACACAGGTGAAGGTGAGAACAACAAGGGATTGGCTAGGGACACAAGTACAAGTGTCAAAAGCTGCAAATACTGAATTGTGCAGAGAGGAATGACAACTGAGACCTGGACAACCTAAATAGTGTCATGGACCTAGTGGATGCACACACATGCGGCGCACAACGGCGCTATTTTCTAACAGGACAAAACAGTGGAAAAAAACATAGTTTTGGCCATAACTCCCTGCAGACACGTCAGAACGACGAGCCGTTTGAACGAGAACGGCTGCGTCGACGAGATCTACGTCTTGATGCTAACGCCTATGTGCTGTCCCACACAGGGCTGCAATACCGCGGTATTGGATACCGCGGTACTCGAGTACCGCGGTATCACAGTACCACGGTACAGAAACCGCAGTATCATAATTTTGTGGCAGCTCATTACCGATACCGGTACCAGCACTGCGTTATCGACGGTATTGGTGAAATACCGCGGTACTATACAAGTACCGTGGTACACGGTACACCAATGTATCAAACACACGTCATCCCACGGTTCTAAAATGTGTACCACGGTACTGAATGCCCTAGTAGATTTTTGAAACCAAAAATGAATTCTAAGCTAAAAAATGAGATCACTAATAGATGTCATGAACTTAGAACTCAAGTTTATACTCACAAAGAAAGGATACAGCTTTACACGATATTCACTTGTGATAGGAAGATGTTTAGGTGGAGTACAAGTTAGAGGACAATAAATGAGGGAAGGAGAGGAGGGTGAAGTTGTGAAGAGATACTCTAGTCGAATACCGTAGTCTCTTATGTTCACTTTTTTTTTCTGTAACTAAATAAAAGGAAAGTGAAAATTTGACTATAACTTTCAGCCTTAGAGTTTTGGACCTGTCCGTCCAAAATCCCTGGTACTTTCTTGGTGTCTTATCTTGGTCAAACATCCATGTCCTTGGTCTGTCCCTAGGACTTTGCTCATTGAATTTTGAAATTTTGAATGTGGGGGGCGAAGTCGTACGTCACAGCTCACTTCGCACATAGATTCGCTCGTAGATTTCCTGTACATTGTGAGCGTCCGAATGCACACTCATCCGCACTACCACGTTGACTTAGTTGTAGCGCGTTACTGTTACTTGTCGAAGTTTTTTTCTTCACTTTCTCACTACCGCGTTACTGTACCGCACTATGATACCGCGGTACAGAAGAGGGGTATTGTAACGGGCTGGATCTCCAGCTCCTACTCTGAAGTCGTCGTCGGAGTTCGCAGAATGGCGTTCTCAGTCCGCGTCAGGGGTTTACCCCCTTCGCAAGACTGAGGGGCAATCGTCATCAAAGACCCAGAGCAGGGAGACTCGAATGTTTCGAGTCTCCGGAGGCCCATTTCCGTTTTTACCTAACCCCCTCGTTCTGGATCCAAAACGAGGGGATTTTACCTCAAACTCGTGAGTTTACACGAGTTTTCCGGTTTAGAAACTCGTAGTTTGTCCTAAACGAACTCGAGTTTTTGTTTTGACGCGTCGGCGCGAAATCGTCGCGTGCGAGGCACGATCGGCGATTTCGTGCCGACTTTTCTCGTGCGCTATTCGCTCCTTGCTCCTCGCTCTATCCCTCGAACTCGCTTGTTCTCCCAAGCGAGGAGGGCGAGCGAGGACGAGGGCACGAGGCCACAGGCCTCGGCCCTCGAGGCCTCATGGCCTCCTGGCCACCGATCGAGCCACCAGCTCGATCGGCGGCCGATGGCTCGCCGGCGTGTGGCCGGCCGGCCACTTGACCGGCCGCCGGCCACCCAGCCGGTC
>SZWC01002149.1:108177-128478 GCA_023375785.1 Penium margaritaceum | reverse complement strand
AGGAGGAGGAGGAGGAGGAGGAGGAGGAGGAGGAGGAGGGGGAGCAAGCATATCACTTCGCGTCGGCATGTGGAACACGCCAGCGTAGGGGGGTGTTTTGCTCACAACTGCGAGCGTGAGTTACGAACACACAAAGCAAGGTTGCGTGTCAATCTTGTGACTAGTTGCGTAACGATCACGCTACCCGCTGAGGGGTTGTCTCGGTGGTCGACCCCCAACAACAGGCGTGGTCAACGACTACAGCAAAAGCGGTGACTGCGAACATATGACAGTCGCAGTACTTTCGGCGGCGTGCGCAAAACGGTGGCCGCACTCACCGCCGGGAGGTATGCGGGACCAACAAGACGGCTCGCCACAGCAGCGGGCGCCCACTGTGCAGGTGGACAGGATTCAAGACAGATTGTCAATATGGATAGATCAACGGCCGGAAACTTCTCCCACCCATCATACGGTGCAAGTAGGGTACCGGATACAGGTGCAAGTAGCTTGCTAAAGCAAGCTAGGAGAGCACTAGGCTAGATCCACAGGTAGCCGGCCAGACAGTACAAGTACCCTGTATATTGCTAATTGTAATCACCTTGTCATTTCCTATGATTTCCTTTTCTGGCTTGCAGACTATCTCCAAGTCTATCTTTGCGCTTCAACTGTGCTCTCCACACATCAAGGATTCATCTCCAAAGAGCACACACTCCTATATTTGGTATCATAGCCAAAGCCACACGTTGGGCGGAAGCGCTGCCGGAGCTCTACAAGGAGCGGAAGGCACGGACTATGGCGGACAACGTCGAAGCTGATCGAGAGGGAGATTGTTCAGCACGACATCAAAGCCAACGCACAACCCAACCTTTGGAAAAAAATTCTATGTTTCCAAAGTATCCACACGCCCTATTGTGTGCGCATGGAATATAACAGGTGATTCCCACACACTTTGAAGATGTCAGGATTTCATCCCACATTGCCGAATTACTGCCTGAATTCTTCTATTGTAGCTGGAAACATTACAAAAAATTCTACAGATCTCCAACCGCTAAAATTCGTCAAGAGCCATGGAGCACGCCCTGCAGCAGATCGTAGAGCAGCTGGGAGCCCTCAAGTTGGAGATTGAGCATCTCAATCAGCAGGTGGCTGACTTACAGGATAGGAATGACGCTGGACAGATTCGGGAGGCTTGGTCAAGGAGTCCGCCAAGACCAAAAACAAAGGCTCCGGAACCATTCGATACCTCAGTAAAGGGTGCAAGCGTACAGACCTGGTTGTTTGCAATGAATAGATGCTTTGGGGCTCTTGGTCACCCTCCAGAGGACGATGTTGTGCGTGTGTCATTTGGAATGACATTGCTACGTGGTGTAGCATTGGAGTGGTGGAGGCAGTTCAATGTGTTGACCACTCAAGGCGGAGGTGGAAACACATCAAAACATCATGGTGTGTTGTGGTAGCCAGGCACGGGACAAGTTGAAGTACGTGTGACGACGACAAGGGTGCAGATTGAGCAAGCCTTCAAAGATCTCGTGAACACTTCCATAGTCGCACACAACAGGCTAAAGCAGCTAAAGCAGAACGGCAAAGTATAGGAGTACACGCATTGTTTCTTGGCGTTGTCCTCGGAGATCGACAACATGAGCAAGCCGGAGATGGGGGACAAGTACCATGTTGGTTTGAAGGCAGAGATTCAGTGCAAGCTGGCAATAAGTGGCACCACGGAGTTCCAGGTGATGGTTGCCACTGTTGAGGGTGTTGATGTGGTATGCTACCATTGAGAGGGCTTTTGTAAGAAGCAAGAGAATTTTTAGCGTCGAGCACAGCACCAATAAACCAACCCCATGGAGATCAACGAATTGCAAGGTGATTTTGGCGGATCCTCTCTTGAGGAGGCCAGACTTGAGCCTCAGTTCCATCTCAGTGCTGATGGGATCTCCAATCATGCATAGCTTGCTAAAGTAGAGATATGGTGTGGACCTTGAGTTCACGGGTGGTGCGCTTAAGAAGACGCCACAAGGGATGAGGTGTGTTGGCAATGGGGGCAAGAGGAGAGGATTGTCATTCCGGAGTATGCACCATTGAAGCAGATGCTCTTGTAGGAGGCACATGATACCCACCATTCCGGTCACTTTGGCTTCAACAAAATGCTTAAAGCCTTGGCATGTCAATAATGGTTGTCGTCACTGGCGACTGACTGCAAGAGGTATGTGAGCAGTTGCAATGTGTGCCAACGTATCAAGGCTCGGAGGACTAAGCCACCAAGAGAACTGGAACCATTGCCTCTAGCACAAAGACCATGGACAGACATCTCATTTGACTTCATTGGTTGGTTGCCTCTGATGCAGCAGGTCAACAACATGATGGTGGTGGTGGTGGACCGGTTCTTAAAGATGGCACATTTCATTGAGTGTCCTCAGAGCATCACGGCTGCTGAGATAGCTCAAAGACTCCTCACTCATGTCATCAAGCTGCATGGATTGCATAAGTCGATGGTCTCAGATCGCGATCCATGCTTCACGTTGCGGTTCTGGAGAGACCTCATAGGGAAGCTGGATACGTAGGTGAGGCTGACCACAGCATACCACCCATAGAGTGATGAGCAGAAAGAGTGCACGAACCAGAATTTGGAGCATGGTCCCACCGAGTGGAGAGGGTTGGGAGGAGAAGCTCGAAGTGGTAGAGTTTGCCTACAACCCGGCGGTGTCAGCATCAATAAGGAAGTCACTGTTTGAGGTGGTTCATGGCCACCAACAACTAAGCCGAGTCACCCTTGCTATAGCAACATCTCTTTCGGCTGTGCAGGAGATTGCTGATGTGTTTGCCACCACATGGGACGTGGTGTGACAAAGGTTGTTAAAGGCACAGAAGCAACAAAAACAACAAGCTGATAAGCATCGATCTGTAGATGAGTTCCAAGTTGGTGATCAGGTGATGCTGAATTCTTCCAACCTGTAGTTGTTGAGCATTGGGAGCCCGAGGCTTAATCCGCGATGGGTGGATCCGTTCCACATTTTGGAGAGGCGGTCAGTCGTATCTTGTAAGTTGGAGCTGCTAGCTCACTACACCATCCATCCGGTGTTCCACATCTCCGTGCTTTGTGTGTATCAATACCCTAACACCTTCTTCCATAGTCAAGGGAAAGGTCCATCTCCTATAGTCCAGGTTGAAGGAAGTGAGGAGTTTGAGGTGGAGAAGATTCTGGCGGACCGCCACAAGGGACGTCGATGTGATTTTCTGGTGCAGTGGAAGGGGTACCCGGCGGAGCACAAATGTTGGGAGACACAGACCAACTTACAGGTAAGAGGAACCAACATTGTTCTCCAGGCTTATCTCAGGCACACAAGGAAGTCTCGCCTCCGATGGGAGAGGGTGTTGAATGTAACAAGGTACCTGCAGTTTTCTGGCAAACTTGGGACCGCATCCATGTTTGGGAGGCTTGCGGTGATTTTCCACTTTTGGGAAATCCAGCTCGCGCTCGACCTCACCTCCGTTCGACCGTGGATGTGAGGAGGAGGAGGAGGAGGAGGAGGAGGAGGAGAGGGAGCGAGCGCATCACTTTGCACCAGCGTGTGGAACACGCCTGTGCAAGAGGGTGTTTTGCTTGTAACTAGAAGTGTGCATTCCGAAAACGGAACACGAGGTTGTGTGTCACCATCGTAACGAGTGGCATGACGATCACGCAACCTGCCAAGGGATTGTCTTGGTGTTTTACCCCTGACAACGGGCACGGTCAGCGGCTATAGCAAAACCGGTGACTACGACTGTACGGTGCTCCCCACCATGACCGCACTCATCGTTGGGAGATATACGGGACCAACAAGGTAGCTCGCCGGAGTAGTGCGCTCCCACCGCGTGGGTGGAATAGATTCAAGACAGATAGTCAATATGAAAAGATCAAGGGCCAAGGACTTCTTACACTAAGCATTTTGTGCAAGTAGGACACCAGTTACAGGTGCAAGTAGCTTGATAAAGCAAGCGAGGAGAGCAGTAGGCTAGGGCCAGAGCTAGCCGGCAAGACAGTACAAACACCCTGTACATTTTTCATTCTAATTTGCCTGTCATTTCCTATGGTTTCCAATTATGGCTTCGAGACTATATCCAAGTCTATCTTTTCGCTGCGACTATGCTCTCCACATACAAAGGATTAATCTCCAAAGAGCACACACTCTCACAGCTAATGTGGAAGACAAGGTGGATCACCATACTATCAGGGAGAAGAAAGCATGCAATGACAGGGGTGCTTATGCACTCAATCTCAAACGGTCCCAACCAGCGGGGTTTGAGCTTCGCAAAATCCTATCCTTGGAGTTTGAGATTCATTGAATTGAGGAGGACGTGATCTCCAACGTTGAACACGTTATCGCTGCGATGTCGGTCGGCTGTCCGCTTCATGGCTTCTTGTGTCTTTGGGAGGGTCTGTAGTGTTTCTTCCTAGATGCTTGTGTAAGCCGGGTGGTGGATGTCAATCGTGTAAATGCTACTCTGACTCTACAATTCGGCCGGTGTGGCGAGAATTTTCCCGCACAGCGAAAGTGGAACTGGCAGACTTGTATGCGAGTTTGGCGGTGGGTAGTTTTGCTGTCCAATCAGTGTAATGTGGCTTGCATAAAGTTTAGAGTAGTTGTTTGAGCATTTAGTTGGTTTGCTCGGTTTACCCGTCGGTCTGAGGGTGGAAAACCGTTCATAGCTGGATCCAAATGCCGTAGTGTGTCATCAGTTTGCACCAAGAACGGCTAGTGATGTAACCATCTTATTCGCTCATGATGGTACACGGTACTCCGTGTAGCCATACAATGTGATTTAGAAACAACCGTAAGTCCCTACTGTAGTAAAGGTGGTCCTTGTCGGGATGAAGTGTGAAATTCTAGAGAATCTATCCATTATTGCAAGGATGGAGTTGTACCCCTCAAGAGTGGCGGGTAGTCCAGTCACAAAGTCCATGCTGATGTTGGCCCGTGATTTTGTAAGAACAAGTAGGGATTGGAATAGATCTTGTGACTGCGTGGGATGAGATTTTTGTCTCTGACATGCGTTGCATGATGTTTAGAAGGCCGCAACGTTGATCTACATCTTGTCCCACCAATAGTATCTCGCCAGCATCTTAAGCGTCTTGTCCTCACCGAAGTGCCAACCTAGACCGGTGTCGTGGCACTTATCCAATAGCATTCGTCGTAACTCCCCGTTGGGAGGAATGCTGACTTGGCGAGTGAATCGTCGTCGCCAATAGTGGTTGTCGAACCAAAACTTGGTTTTTTTGTACTTGCCAAACTCCTCGTAACCTTTCGAACAGCCTTGCATGGTAAGGGTCTCGTTCGACAAATCTCGACAAAAACGAGGTTGTTCATGAAATGTTATGAGAATTTCGTGAAAGGTTACAAGGTAAGGATATCGTTTGATAAATCACGATTACCAAGATTTGATTACCGAGATCAGCAACAGGCTGATCTTGGTCATCACATCTGGTCGTTGACTCAGAGCATCTGCCGGATTTGTTTTTCCAGGCCGATACTCGATGTTGTAGTCGAAGTTGGACTCGATGAACTCCATCCATTGGGTTTGTCAATAGCTCAGATTCGGCTGGATCTTGAGATACTTGAGGGCATGGTGGTCGGTGCAGAAGATCCATTGCCGTCATTCCAAATAGCACCACAATATCTTAAGCACATGTACAACTGTAAGCCTCTGTTTTTGGTAAACTGCTTAGTTCAACTCTGGCCTGCATAGCTTTCTTCATGTGTACACGACCGAATGTTCTCCACCACCGTTGTCTTGTAGGAGAACGGCTCTGATGGCTTGATCGGACACATCGGTGGCCATGATGTAGTCCGTCGTTGGATGTGTCAATCGTTAGGCCGACGCCAAGGTCAAAGAGATTCTCCGAGAGTTGAACGCTTCTTCTTCTCTATCCCTATGATTCCACTCGGTGGATTTCCGGGTGAGATCAAAGAGAGGCGCTGACACCAGGGCATAATCCTTTACGAATCGAAGTAATAGTTGCAAAAGCCCAAAAACACCTGTACGTCCTTGACATTTGTGGACGTCGGCCAATCAGCACCCGCATCTAATTTTTTCCAGGTCCATGGTGATCCTTCCGCCACCAATGATGTGGCCCAAAAACTCGATCAAACGGTGACCGAAGTCAGACTTCAAGAGTTTTCGGGAAAACTTTTCTCTTTGTAAAACCTCAAAAACGTATCAGAGATGTCCATTGTGCTCATCCGGGATGCGGCTGTATACAAAGATGTCTTCAAGATATACAACAACAAATTCGTTGAGGTACGGGCAAAAAAAAAATCGTTCATCACCACCACATGTATTACAGGGGCGTTCGTGAGTCCAAACGGCATGACCGTGAACTCCAAGTGCCCGTATCTGGTACGGAATGTTGTCTTCTTGAATTCCTTATCAGATACATGAATCTCATGATAGCCATTGCGTAGGTCGATTTTGCTAAGAGTTTAGGTCCTGCAGAGTTTGTCAAAAAGTTCATCTGCTCGCGGGATGAGGTTGCGGTTTTTTAAGGTGATGTCGTTCAATGCTCAGTAGTCGACATCCATCCGCATCTCTCATATTTTTGTTCTCACAAAAAGTACTGGTGCTACGTAGGGTGGCATGGAGGATTGAATAAACCCCTATTTGAGCATCTCATCTAGCTGCTTGTTGAGTGTGGTTAGCTCGTGGTCGCTCATCCGATAGGTCCCACTCACCGTCGGTTTTCTGTCCAACTTCAGGTCTGTCTCATGGTCAATGTCACGTTGCAGTGGTCATCCTTGGGGTAGTTCTTCAAGAGAAACCCCTTTGAACTCCTCAATGAGGTCGGCAAACTCCTTTGGTACTGCTGCAAACTTCTTGGGTGTTGGTGTCGTTGGTGTTACTTTGGCATTTGCGATTTCTTCCACTTCTCTTGCTTCCATGTGGACTGGCCACGCTTGGGTTCCATGCCTCAGGTATCGCTTGGCTACATCCAGCATTATCGATTGGCGTTTTGCGGCTATTAGAACTTCCTCTGCTGCTTCCACCTCTGATGTTTCCCATAACCGCCACTACGTTGTGGGTCAATCCAGTCACTTTCTTTCATTAATGCTCACGTAGACTCCTCCGCTCCTCCAAGTGATGTGCAGATCTTCTTGGTACAGGAAATCTTGTCTGAGGATGATTTTGTGGCCGCTCATTGGGCAAGTCCTCTAGACCATTACATTGCACAGATCTCCTATTTGCAGTCAAGGTGGTTCGCAAAGTCGACGAATCTACAGTCGTCTGTCGACGGTTTTTCCTTCAAGCACTCCCAGTTTGGTCTGGAAACCCAGCCTCCAAACCCTGTCGTTGTAGACAAAACTGTGAGAAACTCCCCTATTCAATAGTGGTGTTACCGTTATGCGACTCTTACAACCCCTCGGTCACACTTCTAGTAGTATGGAAAATTGTTCGTCCTCGTACCCCTCGTCGAACTTTGCAATCTCAAGAACCCTACTTTGCGGTGGTGTGATCCGCTCACATGGGCGATCAAATGGCGTAGATGTTTCTGACCAAGCAGGATTCTCACCGTCTACTCCTTGTCCTTGCCATTTCCCGAATGCTCACTCTTTTTTCGCGACTTCCTCCCCTTTTTGGCTTGTTGTTGCCGCTTTCGGTAGTCGCTTGAGATATGACCTTGTTTTTTGCAAGTCCAGCAAAGTCGTTGATCGCCTTGATGGACAACGTTGATCTCTATCGGAGACAAGGTTTTACTGAATGCAAATTTCCTCCATCACAATAAGGATTGTGGATTTGGGGTCGCCAGCCGTTGGAATGCATCCGAGCATTGTCGTCACTGCTAACGATGCAGTCGGCTGCTGTGATCATTTGCAAAAGGTCTTCTTGCCAAAAGTGGCGATTGCTCACTGAATATCCCACTTTACAACGTTGTTGTCATGTAAACGCAGCTCGTCAGGGGCGAGGTCACTACTGGTGATGATTTCGCAAAGACGCCGGGTGTTATCCGTATTGGCTCTAGTGGATGTGGAGACACCCTCAAGGATATCTAGCTCTCACTAGTACACGCTAACAATGTTTGGGGCAACCAATGGACACCTTTGGTGAAGAGTGTGGAGCACAAGGATCACGGATGTGAGTGGGCAGAATACGTCGCATTCAATAGATCAAAATCGAAACATGTTTTTGTTACTTATCATAGTGAGATTACATAAAATCCGTATAGCCTGTTATCTAAGCTTTCCAACGCATCCAAGCATGCCCAAAAAAGAGCAGTAGAGCCCTTGCTACGGCCATCGAAGTAACCCTTCGTGGAGCCGCCCACCTAGCCTTGCACTCTAGGCGATGGGAGGTGCTTCGACTATGACCCATCGAACCGTCTTTCCTCGCGTAGAAGTCAAGGAGAAGTTCATCCTGGTCAATGAGATCCTTGAGTTGGTCGGCTACTCTGATGCCAACAGAGCTGGAGATCTGGATGACAGAAAATCAATGTCTAGGTATGTTGGCGCCTGCCAATGCAGCGGCCCGGGGTCAGCAACATAGCGGCTCACTTGGCCCTCTGGAAAGGCCAGATCTGGCCGCGTCGCCACCATGGCGTACATGATGATCCCCACCGCGGACTGGTATGGCACACCTGCCATCCCCTCCTTCTCCTCGCCCGTGCTCGGACCCATGCTCGAGCTTAAATCACATGTGGTGGTCATGGGTGTGCCGATGGGGTTGCACTCCTCAATGCTGTAGCGGCGTAGTACCTCTTGCATGTACTTTGCCTGCCCCATCTTGAGCGTGCATGCCTTGCGGTCCCTCTTGATGGAGACGCCGAGGGAGTACTTGTGCTCGCCCATGTCGGTCATTTTGAACTGACCGCCCAGCTGCCGCTTCAGGTTCACCAACTCCTCCATGTTCTATGACACAAGGATAAGGTCATCCACGTAAAGGACCATGACCTGGTGCAACCCCAGCTGCTTCCGCACGTACACGCTATGATCCGCTTTGCAGCGCTTGAAGCCAAGCTTGGCCATGAAGCCGTCCATTTTCAGGTACCACATGAGTGGCGCTTGCTTCAGTCCAAAGTGCACCTTACGAAGCTGGCACACCTTCCCCCGCGCGTCCACCCTCTCCGGCACCTCCATGAGGACCTCCTTGTCCAGGTCACCATTGAGGAATGTGGTTTTTACGTCCATTTGGTGGACTTCGTAGTCGCGCACCGCCGCCACCGAGAGGATGGAGCGGATCGAGGCAGACTTCGCCACTGGTGCAAAGGTTTCTTCGTAGTATTCACCCTTCCGTTGGGAGTACCCCTTCGCCACCAGCCGCGCCCTGTATCACTCCATCTTCCCTTCCTTGGTGAGCTTCTTCTTGAAGATCCACTTGGAACCGATGATTTTCACGCCCTCCGGCCTATCAATCAGCTGCCGAGTGCCGTTCTCTTCCTGGGAGGAGAGCTCAGAGTTTATAGCTCCCTCCCACTCAGCCCCATCCTTCCGCTACAACGCCTCCTTGACGGTCTCGGGCTCCTCTTGCACAAAAAATGCCTGAGCGAACCCAGTCCTCCGGACATGCCCTCCGTGGCATCATACCGTTTTGCCGTCGTCCTTGCGCATCTCCGGGATTGCTGCTGCTGCTGCCACTGCTGCTGCTACCCTCTCGTGGCGCCACTTGCATCAATGGCCTGCTCCCCCTCTCTCGGGGACCGTGGAGATGCGGACTCACTACCTGCCTCCTCGTTCAGCTCCACTACTACCGGCGCTTCACACTCAGTGTCCGACTCGGCTGAAGTCAAATCAGCTGCTCCCCCATCCCCTGGATGCTTCCCGCCGGTTGGAGCCGCTCGGATGTCACCCTCTTTTGCGTCCTCTGGCGTCTCCCCCTCAAGGAGCGGCAACCACTCTTCTTGCTTGGAGAGACCCGCGTCCTTGTCCTTCCAACAGCTATCCTCGTCGAACATGACATCGTTCTACTGCCTCCGTGGGTCAAAGAGCCGGTACGCCTTGCTCCCACTCTCATACCCAACGAAGATGCACCGGCGAGTCCACGGGTCCAGCTTGCCCCGCCCCTCGCGTGCCTGCACAACAGCATGTGCAACACAACCAAACGTGTGGAGGTGTGCCATAGTTGGCTTCCTCCCGCTCCACACTTCTTGTGGCGTCTTCCACACCTTAGACTCCACGTCTTTTAGCGGCTTCGTCAGCGTCAGGTTCATGATGTACGCCACTGTCTATGCCGCCTCGTCCCAGTACCGCTGCACGAGGTCGGCATCGCTCAACATGGACCGGACCATGTTGAGGATGGTGCGGTTCACCTTGTCGATGACGTCGTTCTACTGCGGAGAGTGTGGCGTAGTTTTCTGCCACACAATCCTTTTCCTCTTCATCCATGCCGAGCAACCCTCGTACTTGCCACCATTGTCGCTCCGGAACGCCTTCACCTTCAACCCTGTTTGCCACTCCACAGCCGCCACGAATTTTTGCATGCACGACAAGACATCGCTCTTCCTATTGATGATGTAGAGGTAGAGCTTGCAGCTGTGGTCGTCGATGAAGGTGATGAAGCAACGCACCCCACCAATGGAGGACTCAAACTATCCGCACACATCCGTGTAGACCACCTCCAACTTCGTCGATGCATGCGTCCCTTTGCCATCAAACGGCTACCGTGTCGCCTTGCCCACCACGCATGGCTCGCACACGGCATTCTTGGCTGCATTGAGGCCCTTGACAACAAGATCCCGCACCACTTCCTTCTTGGCCATGTCCCTCACAGGTGAGGGAGTGATGTGACGTAGGTGGCGGTGCCATAGGTCCAGATTTCCTTCATCCTTTGTCACGAGGTTGACGGCGTCAGTCCTCGTTGCATCGACAAGAACCTTTACACGAAGAAGGTAGAGGTCCTCCTCCCTCTTGCCACGTGCAATCACGTCACCATCCCCCTCATTCTGGATGATGGCCTCTTTCTTGTTGAAGAGTAACTCGAGCCCCTTGTCGGTAAGGCGGATCACGGACTACAGATTTGCCCCAAAGTTGGGCATGTGGAGCACGTCGTAGATGGTGCACAGAATGACTTTCCCGTTCACCACCGACTCAATGCGAACATTGCCTTCGCAAGCGGCCAATTCTGTTTTGCCGTTGGCCACTGTCATGCGTCGTGCGGTGGCGCCGTAGGTGACGAATTCCGCCCGGTTGCACTGTGTGTGGCGGCCTGATCCAAAGTCAATCAGCGTGACTTCCGAATCGGTTAAGTCGGTAGACTCCCTGGCCATCATGGCTTGGGTGTCCTTCTTTCCGCCCTTCCCAGGCTGGTCCGACTTCTTGTTCGAGCAGTCGCATGCGTAGTGGCCCTGATTGCCACAGTTGTAGCACTCCCCCTTGTTTTCACCTCTCTTGGTGTCCTGCTTGGCACCCTTCCCCCTCTTGACTCCCCCTCCACCTTGAGGACGGATGGCATAGGCGGAACATGACGTTGCCCTGCTTTCTCTCCCACCACGCCACATCCATTCATTGCAGACATACTCAGCCACCTTTGGGTACTTCAACTCATCGGCAGACCAGCCGCCCACGATGGTGATCATGGGACTCCAACTTTCCGGCAAGGCCAAGAGGAGGATCATGGCTTGCAGCTGAGGGTCGACCTTCCATCCGGTGGCTACACACTCGGCAGTGAGGGACTCAATTTGATGCAAGATCTCCATGATGTCGTTGCCTTCGTTGGCTTAGAGGGTGACGAGCCTCTTGAAGACGAAGAGCTGGTTAGCAAGTTTGGTGGACTGGTAGATGGTGCAGAGCTTCTTCTAGGCCTCCACAGCCTCTGTGCATCCTTGAATCAGTGCGCGCTGCGGCGGGGCTAGCGCTAACACCAATAAAGTCAGCGCCTTCTTGTTGCCCTTCTTGTACTTGTCCACTTCCTCCGGCGTCGCGGTATCCGGAGGGACGGTCTCTTTACCGTTGACCAGCTCAAGCAGACCCTTGTGATCGAGGTAGACCTCAAATCGGCACCTCCACAAGGGGAAGCCATTCCCATCAAACTTGGAGACGGCGCCAATGCTCTCTTGCTCGGTCGTTGCCATGGCACGCGGCGGTAGCGTGAAAGTTGAAGAGCTAGGGTCCTTCTAGGAACGTGGGCCCATAACCCTTTATTAGCTCTAGTGGGTGTGGAGGAACCCTCAAGGATGCCTAGACCTCACTGGTACACGCTACCAATGTTTGGGGCAGCCAATGGACACCTTTGGTAAGGAGTGTGGAGCACAAGGATCACGGATGTGAGTGGAAAGAACACGTCACATTCAGTAGATCTGAATCGAAACATGTTCTTGTTATTAGCATGTAAGATTACATCAGAATCTTAAAGCCTGTGATCTGAGCTTTCCAACGCATCCAAACACGCCCAAAACGGAGTAGTAGAGCCCCTGCTACGGCCGTCGAAGTAACCCTTGGTGGAGCCGCCCACCTAGCCTTGCGCTCTAGGCAACGGGAGGTGCTTTGGCGATGACCCATCGAACCGTCATTCCTCGCCCAGAAGTCAAGGAGAAGTTCATCCTGGTCAAGGAGGTCCTTATGGTTACCTCATTCATGCCCCTCGTGCATTTGGAGGCCAGTAGGAACGAACTCGGATCAATGGCGGTGGAATATCCCGCCACCCATGGCGGGTACCAGATTCCACCCGCCCAACACCCGGTTTTCAGGCTAGGTTAACTTTCTGAATACTCACTGAAATTGAGCAATTCAAAGCTCGATCCTGCATGGGAAAATCCAAGGAATCCAAATCTAAAGTCAGATAATGTTTTCAACTACTCCTGAGTGGTCGAACCAGGGAATACGATCAACGGCACTCATGGCAAGGGGCACACCTTGTCAACAATCCGCCACGTTGGACTACTGACGTAAACGTTCGAGTTTGTACTATGCGTCAGACTTCTCATTTAGCTTCTCAAAGCGAGCAAGGGTAGCACATAAAAATTCAATCCATGTTTCCGGTGGTGTGAGAGAGTTTTGCAATGTTGAATGGATCTGCTTGAGAGGTAGTACGCATGTGGTCAACGATGTGAGAGTGGTCGCAAGAGCTGTTGATGCAGCTCTGCCGGTCTCCTGCAACTGTTGGATGGTCTTTACTCGGAGAACCAACTTAAAGTCGTGCCAAGAAAAATCGAGGCCGCGAGGACATTTTTCTTTCCTTTCTTGTTGACCCCGGCATTGGTGAAGTACACCTCCAAACACGTTAGATACATCCTAACCGCCGGTCCTTTGGAGATTGCGGGATCAAATGGCTTCATGATGGGGTTAGGAAAGTAAACAAGATCTTGGGTGGTTTTTCAACTCACCCTAAAATCTAAAAAAAAAGAAGATTCACGTTCTCTGTTAAAATGTCATGAAAATCAGAGTGGTCCGCAAGAAAAAGAGCATGTCAAGGAAGCATGACACTTTAGCACAAATGCAAGAGCTCATAATGTATGTAATTGGTAAGTATTAAAACATCGTACATGCATATACAATAATGATAATGCAAATGAGGAACTGTAAGATTGCTAGGTGTAGCGCTTGCAACGCTTTGCCTTTACTATGAAAACGTATTACCAAGAAGTCAGGGGACTTCAACATTCACGATGCTTGTTTTTAGTGTAGTTTTGTCAAAGTCTAGCATTTTCCAGATGTCCATAAAAAAAATCACAAAACTTTTATTATGGTCCCTTACATTATAAAATTTGGTCGGAACATTGGATGTAACCCTTCAAGGCATTTGGCCAAGATGCCCTTATTTCTAGATACCGCATGTCAATGAAGTTTAAGGCCACCCATGTTAGCACAACTTTGCCCAATCCCCGAATGTTGCGATCCATGTATACCAGTGTTGTAACACTCACCCTCAGCCTCCATCCCCCATCCCCCATCCCCCACCTTCTAGCCACTGTGTCCCCACAGGTCACGTAACAATGGTCATAAGTAGTCAAAGTAGATGTCATGAAAATGATCAATGTCTCTCTCATCGTCACAGGAAACCTGGATGTTATCTGCTGCATCATATCCCTGCCACTTGATAAATTGCTATGTAGTTTCTTTGAGCCAAAGGTAGCCAAGTATGTCCTTGATGACTAGCTAGCTGCCCCCATCCATTTTGGTGTATGGTGAAGGTGGAATGTACCAACCAAGGAGGTTTTCCCCAAGTTCTTGATATTGTTTTGGCTTGTTGACTTCGAAAAGTGGATCGGCTACCAAAGTTTCATGCAACAAAAGGTTGGAAGTGATGGGCTTGTGCATATTCTCAATCTTGAAAGGTAGAAGCCACTTCTACTTGGGCTTCATGCAATGTTACTTGTGGAATTCAATGTTCACGCTTATGAGTAGGAGAACAACTCTGAGATGGAAGGTAACATCTGAGTGGTGAAGTTATGGTGCGGATTTCATGACCGTGGAATGTACACCAAAGTCTTTTTTAATTCTCCATGATATAGTGTACAATAGCAACAACAGAAACAGCTTGGAATCAGCGAAGCTGGACTGGGTTGGAAGCACACATCCTGGTAACATGGATGCCCCAGATTATGAAGCTCACATAGTCCTCAATTAGAGAAGGGGGCTCAAAATTGGCAAAACTACTATGGTGGTCTTGCTTTCAGTATTTCCTTCTTGTTAGGCTTTACTCTCCGTAGTCTGTGAAGTATGTGCTACAGTCTTTCTACAAGATAAGGGACCCTGGTCCTGCTCAAATGTTCCTCGGTATGGAACTCAAAAGGGACCATCCATATCAAACACTGCACGTGCATCAGGCTGCCTATATTTGCAGTCTTGGTGAGCATTTTGCTTCCTTGCTTGCAGTGACTCCATTGACCACCATGCTGATGATCCCAGCTGGTCAGAAATGTCTCAAAAGACCTCATTTTACTCGGCCAGGGGGGGGATTTGTTGTCACCGACTGTCTCCGAATCATTGGCTCCTTGATGTTTCTCCCCACTATAACGCGTACATATGTTGCATTTACTGCTGCCTACCTGGCATAGTTCTCTCAGTGTCAACAGCAGCTTCATCTTGAGGGTGAAGACTTTAGCCGCATGTGACACCGTCATGTTTCCAGTTGGTGTGACAACCGAAGTGCTTGTGCTCTTCCTGATGCTGTCACTGCCGACATTGGTGCAACAGCGTGGATGTCAAAATATGTTTGTGGCGGTGGCTGTAATTGCGGCTGATGAGCGGATGCCTTGCAAGGCGGCCAGGTATTCAGCGTGCTGTCATCTCCTTTGGAGACAGAGCCCATTCCAACCTTACCCACGGCCACGCGGGAGCACGGCCAGTTGGATGAAGAGATTGGGTACTACGAGGTGAGGGAAGAACGTGAGGTTTGGTTGCAAGTTCACCAGAGAAGTCCTGAGTATCAACCCAGGGAAGACTACGATCCTACCAAGAACTACGAGCAAGAGGATGTAGTGGTGTACGCGGCCTCCTGTCAATCTGCAGCTGACGATCCACCAACAGTGCAGGACTAGCCAGGCACAGGGCCACCACAGGATCATCGACATCTTCAATCTCCAGTAAGCCCACCAGTTATCCATAGGACTCGTCAGCAGCATTGACGTACCGTTCCTCGAGGAGTAGCGCCAGCAGCTACAGAAGCAGGTCCTACAGTCGCTGCGCCATGTCGTGTTGCTTCTCAAGTTGCATATGTTCTAGTGTCAGCCGTATCTCCTTCACCTGACATACTATCTGCACTGCAAACCGCACTTGTCTCCAGTGTTGCTGTTGCTTCCACTTTTGCTGCCACCTCACGTGCTGCACATGCACCTGCCAACACCGCTGCTGGCAGGGCCATTAAGACATGCGCTAAACCCTCGGTTGATCAGGGTCCCCTAGCGACAGTGGCCGTCACCGTCGTCGCCCTAATCGCAGCCGCAGCAGACACAGTAGCATAAGTGGCGGCAGCGGTTGCAACTACACTCTATAGAATTATGACTTCCATCCATGCCTCCACTGCTCAGGCCTCAGCTTTGTCTTTTTCATCTTTGTCACTGACACATCACGTTCAGTTGCTTGTCTTGACAGTTGTAGCCATCTCCACCCTCACGGCCACCGTGCTGATAGGGGTAGCCTGTCTCATCGTCTCCACATCTGCCAACGCTGCAATTGTAGCATCCTCTATACCAGAAGCTCTTCCTCCTCTGTTCTCACTCCGCCGTCAGGCCTGGTGAGCCTGGAATACTCTTTGCCCATGCTCCCTCACTGTGTTGGTTTGTTTGTGCGTCCAGATCCGTTGCCTTGCAGCAGAGCCCTGACACGTCCATGAAACTTATCCCACACTTGGGCAAGGGAAACTCTGCCAATTTTTTCTCGGCAGAGCCGCGTAGCCGGCATCATGCCCTTCGACGACGACCGATATGTAGTATTGCAAGCTGATCTGTAGTGCAAGCACAATACCTTGCAAGAAACGCTCGCTGTGCAGAGGATAAGCTAAAAACTGAGCAAGTTGACCAAGAAACCTTTGCAGATCACATTGCTCACTTGGTTCTGAACTGCCTCCAGCCTGCGCTGCGTGGTATCCCTGCTGCATCCGCTGCTGTTGGCATTCCTCCTGCTTTCTCCACCTCATCCACTTCTGCATCTGCCTCTGCTGGCTCTACATCTTCTGATCCCATTGCACCCACAGCCGCCATTGGCCTAGCTTCTGCCAAAATACTTGCATTACCAGTGTAGCACAAACCTGAATTTGACTCCAATCCATCCCAATTTACCTCTAGTCTCNCTTTGCAGATCACATTGCTCACTTGGTTCTGAACTGCCTCCAGCCTGCGCTGCGTGGTATCCCTGCTGCATCCGCTGCTGTTGGCATTCCTCCTGCTTTCTCCACCTCATCCACTTCTGCATCTGCCTCTGCTGGCTCTACATCTTCTGATCCCATTGCACCCACAGCCGCCATTGGCCTAGCTTCTGCCAAAATACTTGCATTACCAGTGTAGCACAAACCTGAATTTGACTCCAATCCATCCCAATTTACCTCTAGTCTCACCTTCTACTCCTAGGAGGTTCGTTTCAATTCTTGGGCAAAAGACAAACAGCTCTGGGAAAACCACCACAAACGCAATCTTTTGCGGTATAGTTCATCGTTCCTCTTTTTTTCACTGCATGATCTATGTATTGCACACACACACACACACACACACACACACACACACACACACACACACACACACACACACACATATGTATATACATATATATGTATATGTGTATAAGAAGCGTCTAGGAGGTGTCCTTACGGTTCAAAGAAACGTGTTCACCAAACAATGTGTGCTGTGGGAACACATTTTCAGCATTTATAAATTAAGGGTTTTCTTTATTGTGACATTTGAATTCCAATGTACCCAATATTATTCACCTGCCTGTTTGGAGGGGGGGGCAACCTGAGAGCCGGAGATCCCCCCCCTCCAAAAGGGCAAAGTGTATCAGTGGAGTGTATATGATATGTGTATCTCACGGACATGTGAAAAATACAGTAAGTGTATCATACACTTATTGTATTCTCCACATGTCTGTGAGATACACAGATCATACACACCCCCAATACACTTTTCCTGTTTTAAGGAGGGTGGGGCAACATGGGAGCCGGATATCCCCCCACCCTCCAAAAGGGCAGAGTGTATTAGGGGAGTGTATATGATCTGTGTATCTCACAGACATGTGAAATAAAAACTAAGTGTATTTTACACTTAGTGTATTTTCCACATGTCCATGACGTACACAAATCATAGACACTCCTCCAATACACTTTACCTGTTTGGAGGGGAGGGGGGGGCAACATGGGAGCGGGAGATCCTCCCCCCCCCCCCCTCAAAAAGGGCAAAGTGTATTAGGGGAGTATACATGATTTGTGTATCTCACGAACATGTGAAAAACACACTAAGTGTATGATACACTTACTGTATTTATCACATGTTCGTGAGATACACAGATCATAGACACTCCCCCAATACACTTTACTTGTTGGGAGGGGGGACATGGGAGCCAGAGATCCACCCCCCCTCCAAAAGAGTAAAGTGTATTGGGGGAGTGTCTATGATCTGTGCATCTCACGAACGTGTGAAAACTACACTAAGTGTATTATTCACTTAGTGTACTTTTCACATGTCCGTGAGATACACAGATCATAGACACTCCTCCAATACAAGTTGCCTGTTTGGAGGGTGGACCAACATGGGAACCGGATATCCCCCCCCCCCCCTCTAAAAGAGTAAAGTGTATTGGGAGAGTGTCTATGATCTCTGTATCTCACGGACATGTGAAAAACACACTAAGTGTACACTTAGTGTAATTTTCACATGTCCGTGAGATACACAGATCATAGACACTCCCCCAATACAATTTACCTGTTTGGAGGGGGGGGGGAACATGGGAGCGGGAGATCCTCCCTCCCTAAAAAAGGACAAAGTGTATTAGGAGAGTGTATATGATCTGTGTACCTCACGAACATGTGAAAAATAAACTAAGTGTGTTATACACTTATCGTATTTGTCACATGTTCATGAGATACACAGATCATAGACACTCCCCTAATACACTTTACTTGTTGGGGAGGGGGGGAAATATAGGACCCAGAAATCCCCCCGTCCAAAACGTAAAGTGTATTTGAGATACACAGATCATAGACACCTTCATGTGTCCATGGGATACACAGATCATAGACACTCCTATACACTTTACCTATTTGGAGGGGGGAGGGGGGCAACATGGGAGCTGGATATCCCCCCCTCCCTAAAAAAGGGCACAGTATATTAGGACATGTGAGTATATATTGTATATGATCTATGTATCTCAAGGACATGTGAAAAATATACTATGTGTATTATACACTTAGTGTATTTCACACATATCCATGAGATACACAGATCATTGAAACTCCTCAAATACACTTTACTTGTTTGGAGGGGAGGGGGGCAACATGGGAGCCGGAGATCCCCCCCTCCAAAACAGTTTAGTGTATTGGAGGAGTGTACTCCCCGCTACCGTGGGGCCCAGCAGGAGCTCGGGCAAAGGAAAAAAAAAAACCTCAACCACGGAATGTAACGTCATGTCCATTATGTTTCCGCCGAGTTCCGCATCCATGAATAGGCGTTGTAAGTAGTTACAGTAGTAGCACTTCAAAGGTCCAAGTACAAATGTATGTTTATGTAAGCAAACTATGAATTGAGTTGTGGAAAAAGAAAGCATGGTACTTGTTGAGTGTTTAAACTTAGTTACAAGCCTTCCAAGAATGTTCGCATGTTAAATCATACAAATACATGCTTATATGTATGAACATACATAGTAAGGTAACTTGTAACGTAACTTCCACGAAGGTACCATGAAATTTCCAGAGGCATATATTTGACATGTACACTGTATGAAGAGTGTACTTTTTAGATGTGATTCACTATAAATGAATCCTTTAGCCAATCCTCCCTTCGTACCCCTAGACTTTTAGTCTGATCCTGCTTTGCATGCTCACGTTTGTGCTTGGCCCAATGATCTCACTGATGTGATCAGATCAATGCCGACACAACGCACCACACGCCTACTGATCCGGTTGGTGCTTACGCACTCATCAAGT
This sequence comes from Penium margaritaceum, assembly GCA_023375785.1. Classification (NCBI taxonomy): domain Eukaryota; kingdom Viridiplantae; phylum Streptophyta; class Zygnematophyceae; order Desmidiales; family Peniaceae; genus Penium; species Penium margaritaceum. The sequence goes on along the minus strand of SZWC01002149.1, from coordinate 108,966 downwards.
GTTGCACAAAAGTGACTGGGCATGCAACCCAGAGTGTCCTCAATGTTTAGTTCAAAACGCTCTCAATGTGTGCCGATGAGACTGCCGACGCCTATAGGGCTCTCAATCTCTAGTTGCTGTGCGACCAGGGCAAGGAAGCCCCTGGATAGCTTTCTGTTGTTCCCTCCGTTGTCAAGGACCTCATCCCCGGGCTGTCTGACATCTTGCAGGAGGTGAAGGCCTCCAAACTTTTAGTTCTGGTCACTGTTCCTATTCTTGAGGATGTACCGCCAGGTATCGCCAACCTGTGGGAGTTCATCTCGCAGCGCCTGACTGATTGGTGGAATGCGCTCCGAAACAAGCTCATCCATTGTTCAGCTATTGCAGCAACTACCATTGCACTTCCCTCCTCATCAGCCTCAGCTGCTACCTCATCCTCCACCACCTCCACCACGATAGCCACTTCCCTCATGTCTCAGGGGGGAGATGGGGGTGGGGGTCGTGGTAAAGGAAAAGAGAGAGGCGGTGCCGCATGTGGCGGTGGATAGGGAGGGGGCGGCAAAGGCTGTGGTTTTGGTAGCTCCACCCCTCCTTCATCCTCTTCTAGCATTGTTACGTGCTGGAACTATGGTGCCACTGGCCACACCACTCCCAAGTATTCTCCACCACCTGACGATGCCCATCTTGCATCCGTCATGCGTGCACACTGGGCCCGCTCCTCCAGTGGTGGTGGTGGTGGTGGTGGTGGTGGTGGTGCTTCTCACGCCTCCACCTCTACTGGGTCCTCCAGCCGCACTGCAACTTCATCTA